>LOEQ01003988.1:130097-140192 GCA_001685075.1 Bramus lutescens
TTGATCCCGAATTTCCTGAGAAACCACCACACTGATTTCCAAAGTGGTTCCGCATGTTTGCATACACACCAGCAATGGATGAATGTTCCCCTTACTCCACATCCTCTTCAGCATAGGCTATCATTGGTGGTTTTGATTTTAACCATTCTGACAGGTGTAAGATGGTATCTCAAAGTTGTTTTGACTTGCATTATCCTAATCGCTAATGAGGCTATGCATGACCTTAAGTGTCTTTTGGCCGTTCGAAATTCTTCTGTTGAGAATTCTCTGTTCAGTTAAGTGTCCCAGTTTTAATTGGGTTAATTAGCATTTTAAAGTCTAGTTTATTGAGTTCTTCATATATTTTGGAGATCAGAACTTTGTCTGATTCAGGGTTGGTGAAGATCTTCTTCCAATCAGTATGTTGCCTATTTGTCTTAATGACAGTGTCCTTTGCTTTACAGAAGCTTCTCAGTTTTAGGGGGTACCATTTTTTCAATGTTACCCTTATTGTCTTTGCTGCTGGGGTTATATGCAAGAAGTGGTCTTCTGTCCACAGGTGTTGTAGACTACTTCCGATTTCTCTTCTATCAGGTTCTGTGTGTTCAGATTAATATTGAGGTCTTGTATCCATTTGAACTTGAGTTTTGTGAATGGTGATAGATATGGATGTATTTTCATTCTTCTACAGGTTGACATCCAGTTAGGCCAGCACCAATTGTTGAAGATGCTATCTTTCTTCCATTGTACACTTTTAGCTCCTTTGTCGAAAATCAGGTGTTCATTGTTTTGTGGGTTAATGTCTGGGTCTTCTATTTGATTACATTGGTCGACTTCTCTGTTTTTATGCCAATACCCAGCTGTTTTCATTACTGTAGCTATGTAATAGAGTTGGAAGTCAGGGTGGTAATGCCTCCAGAAGGTCCTTTATTGTATAAGATTATTTTGGCTATCTTGTTTTGTTTTTTTTTGTTGTTGGTTTGTTTTTCCCTATAAATTTGATTATTTTTCTCTCAAGGTCTATGAAGATTTTGGGGGGGATTTTATTGGGGATTGCATTGAATTTATAGATTGCCTTTGGTAGATTTGCCATTTTTACTATGTTGATCCTCCCAATCCAAGAGCATCACCCTAAGAAATAATATGGAGCAGGTGCCTGAATTGACCTTTTCCTGTAATCCGATTGGTGAGTACCTTAACTTTCATCATAGAACATTCATTCAGTAACTGATGGAAGAGATGCAGAGATCCACAGCTAAGCACTGGGTCGAAGTTTCAGAGACTAGATGAAGGGAAGATGAACAATAATCTGAGCAAAAAAGGTCAGGACCATGATGATGATACCCAGAAATCCAGCTGACCTGAACTAGTGGAAACTCACTGACTCTTCACTGATAGTGGAGGGATGAGCATAGGACCAACTAAGGCCCTCTGAATGTGGGTGACAGTTGTGTGCTTGGACCAGTCTGTGTGGCCACTGATAGTGGGATCAACATTTATCACTAGTATTTCGACTGGTCTTTTGGTTCCCTTTCTTTTTGAAGAGATACCTAACTCAGCCTACACATAAAAGGGAGGGCTTTGGTGCTTCCTCAAAGTGATAGTCAGACTTACTTGATTCACTAATGGGAAGCCTTACCCTTTTTTGGAGTAGGTGGCGATTAGGGTGGAGGAAGCTGACAGGGACTGGGAGGAGGTAACAGAGTAAAAATCTAGGTTGATATGCAAAATGAGAAAAGATTGTTTAAAAAATAATTTAAAAAAGAGAAAAATCGAAATCTCTGGGTTTATACATATATGCATGTAACAACAATTAATGAAAAATGAGACCACTAAGTTGAAAGAAAGCAAGTTGGGTTTGAATGGAAGAAAATGAGGGGTGGAAATGATTTCATTATATCATAATTTCAAATGTAAAATAAATTTAAAAAAGAATGTAAGACTGTAATTCTAGTGACATAGTTGATTCTGAAAGCTATTATATTATGAGAAATCAACAAGACAAGACAAATGACGAAAATCATATGCTCTTGTACATGAGAAATCTACAAAGGGAAGAGACATTTGTATTTTGAATATTTAGCCCTCTCTTCCTTCCTAAGTTCTCCCTAACTCCTATCTTTCCTGCCTCGCCTTTTCTTTCCACTCCCTCTTTTCTCTTTCCCTGTAATTCACTTTATTTCTTCCAGTTATTCTGTTCATTTGCTGTGCTTTCTCTGTAACTTAAGCCTTCTCTTTCATCTGGGTGGTGCTTCGAAAACAGTCCTCACGTAGAACATACTGGGTTTTGTTAGGAGAACTCTCCTAATGCAAAAGAGGATTTTGTTCATAGAAATGAGGGTATCGGTATTCTTTACTCCACACTGATTTAATTAGTTTTGATGCTTCATCTGTCATAACATTGATCTTGTAAGCTACATGAAGTTCATGGCATGCTTTTTTATTGCTAACCAAAAAAAAATAAAATAAAAACAACAACAATCAGAAAACAAACACAGAAACAAACAAATCAAAAATACTATAAAAGAAAATTCAGCAACTGAGAACAAAAATATACCTGAGTTAATGTGTAATGTGGCAATAATAAGCCAGAGGCACACATAGGTATTATTGATAACTCAAAATTATTCTTGTGAGATTTTATATGTACCTTTTAAAATAAAAGTGAATTCAGTACACAATTTGGATAAAACAGTGAAAACTCTCAAGGTCAGAAATAATGACTGATGACATTATGAAAGGCATAAGAAGAGTTTTCTTTTACATTATCTTTAGAGTGAAATAATGGATCCTAGACTTAAATTGTCTGATGTGAATTGATTTAGTGTTGATTTGGAGTTTCTCCAGGTAGAAAGCGGCATAACTAATGATAAGTTATTCTTTTTGGCTAAATATTCCATTTTTATTTAGCCAGTGTTTCATTACAGTGCTTATCATGAGAAGACTCAGAATGCCATCACCTCTTACCTAGATGTAGATTTTTCAGCAGTGCCAATAATTCCATTTTCATTTTTCAGTTGAATTTATTCTCTTAGTTCCTACAGAAACATAGATACAGTTATTCTAAAATTTTCAACTGCTTAGAGAAAATAATTAAGCATCATACTACTCTTATTTTTCCAATAGTTTCCCTAAGGATGAAAAAAATCTATGCCTTCACCTATTAGAATAATAAAACATGGGCATGGATAATTTATTTTGTTTTCAGAGTGCATTTTTATATTTTAGTAAAATATTCTTCTATTCAGCAAAAGTTAGTAAATATGTATCACTAAAAGACTAATGACTGCCTTTTGTAAGTGTAAAAACTGCACTCCTTAATTGGAAACATACTAGAGGGCTGTTCTTGTTGGGGTTTGTTTTGATTTTTTTTTTTGAGACAGGTTTTTACTGTAGCTTTGGAGCTTGTCCTGAAACTAGCTCTTGTAGACCAGGCTGGCCTAGAACTCACAGAGATTCGTCTCCTGAGTGTTGGAATTAAAGGTGTGAACCACAATTGCCTGCTTCTTGTTGGTTTTGAAATAATTTATTCCTTATGTTTCACTTTCTTTAGTGTCTGTACTAAATGCAATATGAGTGGTAAATTGAGATTTCCCAAATCAGTATGCCTGTATATTAAGCACTAAAAAATCATATGAATGCTGCATAAAATTAGGAAGGTTTACAAATAAAATAATCTACAAGTGAATGAGAATATAAGATTTTTCAGGGTTGAAATTTTTACTTCTTTTTACTGTATGTACTTAAGATAGCTAAAGATCTTGAGAATTAGAAGGTACTGAATAAATTATAGGTGGGCTTTTTTCATTTCAGCAATTTTAAATAAAACATAATAGAAAACCTGAATTTAAAGTGTATGAAAAACCATGATATTATTATCCATGTAATTCTCATTTAACTTCTCCATTGTAAAACAAAAAAAAAAATCATTCATCTAGTAACTGATGGAACCAAATGCAGAGATCCACAGCCAAGTACCAGGCCAAGGTCTGGTAATCCAATCAAAGAGAGGTAGTAGGAGATATATGAGCAAGGGAGGTCAAGATCATGATGGAAAAATCTACAGAAACATCTCATCCAAGCTTGTGGCAATTCATGACCTCTAGACGACTGCTGTGGAGCCTCCATGGGACCAAACTAGGCCCTCTGTATGTGGGAGAATGTGATGAATCATGGATTATCTGAGACGTCCCTGGCAATAGGACCAGAATCTGTCCCTGGAGCATGAACTAGCTAGCATGAGCACACTACCTATAGTGGGATGTCACACACAGCCTTATGCAGGGGGAAGGGGCTTGGTTCACCACAACTTAATGTGCCAGACTTTGATGACTCCCCAAGAGTCATCAAACTTGGGAAGAAGTGGATGGCAGTGAATGGGGAGGGCAAGAAAACAGGAGGAAGGATAGGGGAGAACTTTGGTTGGAATGCAAAATGCAATCAGAAAAGTAAATAAAAAATAAAAATGGCTTTGAAATATAAAATATTCATGACCAAGGATTTTATACTTTTGAGGACTATATTCCTTTTATGATACAGTACGTAAAAATCTATAAACATGCATATTCAAGTATCCATTTCTTATAAATCCTCATTAATATGTTGATAGTCAAATGAATAGCAAAAGAGTTATAACCTAACTAGTCAAATTTACTGTAAAGTATTAACTTTGGAAATTAATAAGTACTACATGTTCAAAATCAAACATTCACATAAATTCATATAACCCACAATGAATCAGGATGGAAAATTTTGAACAATCTTGAACAAATTCAAGCATTATCTGCTAACTGAAAAATCTATCCAGGTGAAGCAACAGGCAACAAACCTTGGATGAATTAGAATGTGTGCATTTCACTCAGAACTTAATGTTGGGGCTCATCATATAGAAACAATTATTAGAATCTAGTATGTGTAGATTTTTTTTAATAATCCTGGCCTTATCATTTAGAACAGGGATGAATCATGTCTCCATTGCCATATAAAGAATTCTCTTGGTTCAATTACACTAGCTAATTCACCAAAGAAATTCCCATACATAAAGAAAGTATTAGGGAAACATGTAGATTATGTAAGAAATTTAGGAGAACCTGAAAAATATGAATGAGCATTGTTTTATATAGATTCAACACCTCAATAGTCAAAGTAAATTTTTGAGCCAGGTTAGGAATTTGAAAGTCGACTTTATGATTAATTATATCAAGTAATTATTTATATTTGCAAAAACTAACTGTTCTTTAATTTCAAATTGTAAACATCTAAAGGGTACAATTAAGAGTAGTATTTTTGTCAGTATATCATAAATTACATATTAGTTATTTGCCTTATAAATTATAATATATTGTAATATTATTGAAAAGTGACATTAAATGTTCAATAGAGTTGCAAACAAACCTTTCTCTCATCCAGAAGATGGTACCTGTATCAATATTGGATATCAATTAAGGAAAATCAATAAGAGCTTTGGTAGTGAGAAAATATTAGTTTGCTTTTTAAGTTATGGGTACATTAGATTAAACTTTTCTCAATATAATGAAATGTCTTTTTAATTCTACTCCTTACTTTTTCATAATTGAAGGAATTATTTGTTCATATTTTTCTTTACAGGGATTGTAAAGGAATCATAAAATTTAATATATATATTACATAACCTTAAATTCAAGAATTTACATAAAATTACCATCTTTGTTATTAGGAGTATGCTAAAAAGGGGTGGTTAAATTTATTCTGACTTCAGGAAACTCATAGTTCATTCAAAGGATAATTGTTATCGTTTTTCACTTAATTATTGTTTGTAGTTTTTAAACCTTTTATTCTTATGCATCTTATTTTGTGCCAACACAACCATAATAATTATCACATCTTTGATGATTTTGAAAAAGAATGTGTTTGTTGTAATAATAGAAGTTTTATGAAGTCAGTAATCAAGTAATTAAGCAAAATTTTAGATTCATCATTGTAGTAATCCTTTATTGTTCTCCTCTTAGGTATATACATTGGCTTTTGTTAGAAACAATTCTATTTCTAGAGAGTATGAAACCTGGTAAGAAAAGCCTGTTATAGTCAGAAAAAGTCATGTCTCCTTCTACAAAATCTTCATGATGAGCTCAACACTTTATGAATTTAATGCTGATCTCAGTTACTTCATTTGTTTAAACAAAGGAGACATAATTATCTCACATTATTGTCATAAGAAATGATTCTTCTGTGTAATGAACCTGATAGATACTCTGACCATATATTTTCGTGATCATGAGACAAATACTTGATACAAGTCATTGTTCATAGTATCAGATTTTCTGTCATTGTGACTGTGTACCTTGTTATATCTATTCCAGTTTTCCCATTTGGTATTCAGATTTCAGAAAAAAATAGGACATAATCCCAGGAGATGTTGTTTGATAAGCAACTATATGTAAAATGTTGACACAGTACCTGTCTGTTTTCCTAATCATAGCTCTTAAGGATTAAGTGCATTTTTGAAATTTTAATTTGTGAATTAAATTAAAAATTTACACTAATAGGCACCCTTTCATTTTGCTGTATATTTTCTGAGAAAGAACCTCCTTTGTTGAAAACATAATAAAATAATACTAACAACCATAAAAGCCCAATAATTTGTATTATACTTCAGCTTTTAATAATCACTCCTTTCCATGTATCTTCCCTAATACTTATTATAATGTAATAAGCAAGGGTGGCATAAATCACTGCATTTTCTTTCTTACTGATAGTAGCTACTACATAAATTTAAAATATTTACAACTGACATAGAATATCTCTACTTTTTCCTGATTTCTGTATTTTTTTTTACTTCGAGTTTTGAGCATACCAACATTTTTTTTCCTGACTGTTTCTGGTAAGCATTATAATAATCTATAATGATAAAGAACAGAAATGGTATTTCAATATCCTATCAGTTTTCTTCTGTCTCATGAAATGACAACTTAAGTCTATAATAAAACATTACACAATGAGGTACTTCTCTTATAATGAGACTTAGTTGGAGCATAGACAGCTTTAACTTTTTTGTTGCTATGCAAACACTTTAGCCTTACATTAAAAAAAGCTCATTCAATATGGGGAAAAGCTGGCTTTACCATCAACAGTGCTATAATTTCAATATGAAGACCTATCAATTTATATGATGCTGAAAAACCACATATGATGTCTTAGAAATAGCATTTCCAATAATTCATGAAATATTCATGAGAATCTACTGGGAACAATGTCTATTTCTTGAAATTACTGTTCTGCTTATGGTCACGTATAATTGCTCAAATAAACGCAATCCCTGCTGTTATAAAGTCATTCAAAATATGTAGTTTTCTTCTAAGTTCATTTTTTAAAAAATATGATGAGTTAATTCATACATAACTCGGTACAGCAGTATAGAATGTTAACATCGTTTACTTTTTAAAAATACATTCAAATGACAGAAAAATGGAAGAAACATGATGAAAAGAAGGGAGAATTTATTACAAGGATAAATACAAACATGCTCAGCACAACACATTTTAAATATTTGGTATATCACAATATTTAACCTAAAGTTTCCGTGAAAGCATTTAATATATATACAAAGACTTGAAGTTTGAATATGTATCCTTTCATCTTCTGGTCTCTGTTATCTCTCTATTATTATTCTTCCTATTTTCCTCTTCCACGTTTTGTGCAATGCCTTGTATGGAAGAGCTTGCTGTTGGTTTAACATTTATATTTATTCTGTGTGTGTGTGTGTGTGTGTGTGTGTGTGTGTGTTATAGTGTGCATGTGGAAGTCATACAATATACTGTAGGGGCCAGTTATTTCCTCCTACCATGTGAATGCTAGGTATGGATCTCTGCCAGGCATGGTGGTAATTGCCCTGACTCTCTGAGCTATTTCTCTGTTACTCTTCAGTAACATTAAATATGTTGCTTCCTCAATTGAGGAATGGCCTTCTTGTTTCATAATCACATGCATCTATGTTTAGAGATTCATGGAGCAATGGTTTCTCTTTGCTCTAGGTATACAGTATTTATTGTTTTATACATTTTTCTTTTTAATCTCTTCCATAGTTAGAACAATAATAATGTACCTAGCATATAGTAGATATTCAGCAAATGTTAGAGTAAGCTATAGAAGGTAACTGAAAATAAAAATAACAACAAATATTAGTAAATATGTTCTGTTTTATTTTTGTTGCAAAGATGAAATCAGGAACAAATAACTAGGAGAGAGCCCATCCCAGAAGAAGCTGAAGGACAAATCTGGACACAAGAACTGAACCAGAGATCATGGGTGATTCTGCTCAGCTTAATTTCTTATGTAACCTAGGACACTTACCAGGGCTGGTGTTGTACATATTAGACTAAAAATTTTCAGATCATTCATTAATCAAAAAATACCCATATATGAATGAGGTATTTCCTCAATTGATAGTTCCTCTTTCTGGGTGACTTCATCAAGTTGAGAAGATATAATAAGAACAAAATAGAGCATTGCTTCATGGAATATAAAACAAGCAGAAGTGTATTCAAGTGAAATAAAAATTAAGCAATTTACAGAGATTTGTTAATTAGCAAATAATTAAATAGTAGTAATAAAAATATTCAAACAAATGTGCTACTTTTCTTACAAAGTGGGAAGTTTATAAATATTTTTACATAAAGCATGTAAATATGATATAATTATTTTCACATAAATCTAATGTTAGGAAATAACCATGAATTTAGCTATAACATTTTGAAAATAGTTGTTACTACTTAATATAGACTAAAATGATGGAATCAAGTCCTGTCATATTATAATAAAATATTAAAACACAAATAATGAGGTTGTAGTTCTGACTCCAGTCTTGACAATGAACAAACACAACAAGATAACCTTAAAGGTTCAATAGTGGCATACATAACTTGGAGGCAACAAACAGCTATTTAATTACACTTAAGATGGCCTCAAACAGAGGGAAATCATGACCAGTACGATAACCCTAGTCAACCACCTGTGGCCAGTGAAGTCACAACTCTTGGAGGAGATCCTACCACTGTCATTTACCTATATCAGAATAATTCCTAACTGCATTCAATAGACACCCACAGGAAAGCGTCCCGATGCAAGATTCTGTCCTCTATACACAAAGAAAGCCACATCTGTAAAATCTCAACACTATGGCTACTTAAACAGGGCCTAAACAATAACAATATCACTTCATATGCTAATGTGGATTGGGAAAATAACCAGGGTCCCACCTCTAGATGAAGAATTATAGCAATTAAAAGATGCTTGGAAAACAACATTTAGTCGTCCCCAAGGAATAACCTCTTAAATGTCTACTGATCATCAAATTGCCCTAAATATTCCACGTTCACGAACTGTTTAATAATTTTCTCTAAACTTACATTTGATAACCTACCAAAATGCCACATACATAGTAGGCATTATATATGTTACTTCTCTCTCCACTTCCAGTAAGAGTCTACTAATATTTGTCTTTCTCAAACCTTCAATAAAAATGTCGAATCCGTGGATGGACATTCAATAAAAACTGACTGAGTCTAACCTGAAGGTTTTATTTTTCTATAATGTTCTATTAGTACATGGGGATATTCTCTGTCTCATCATCACATCATACATAGCATTTCTTATGATGAACTTTATATTTTGTATAATGACAATTACTTTTGAAGAGGCGCTGCCTCCAAACAGATATTATCCAACTATACTTTTAACTGTTTTTCTTTTTGGTAAGAAAATGTTTGCTTTTGTCTGCAAAGTCCCTGGCGAGAAAGGGGCCCTGATCCTGTACCAGAAGATCCATCAGAGGTGTGAGTGTGGTCTTGACTGGCTGCAGAAGCTGCAGAAAGGGAGCACAAACATTCCTCAAAACCCCAACCTCTCTTATCATTCTGCACGGGTTTCTCTCCCCAGCTACTACCTCTCTCTTCCTATCCCATCCCAGATTGCACCCAGGCTCCCCTTCCCTTATTTGGGGCCAGAAGTTCCCCCCAGCTCTGCCTGTTTGGAAGCTGGGTGTTTCACTAACCATGCAGGCAGCAAGCTAGCCCTTTTGTCTTCAAAGTCCCTGGTCAGCAAGGGGCCCTGATCCTGTACCAGAAGATCCATTGGAGAGCA
>LOEQ01003989.1:0-33141 GCA_001685075.1 Bramus lutescens
ACATATGGACCTGCATATATACACATTTAAAACTAATGACATTCTTTCCACTAAAAGCCATGCCTCTGATTATGGGGGGGGGGTCTTTCACCAGTAAAGGACCTTCATCCAGTTGGTGACACTGAGGGTCAAATTCAGGGTCTCATGTTGGCTAGGCCCACATGCTACCACCGTGTTAACCCTTCAGCGTTGTAGCTTATTAATTTGACATCTGGTAGGGATCTGTGGTGCAATTTTGAGAATTAGAAATAACGTAATACCTTGTAGCATTGGCAGCTCTCTTGATCGTAGTTGTCTTTATAGTCTTGATGAGCCAGACGCCTAGCGATTAAAGACTTAATAGGAACACAGTGTCCAGAGCTTGTGGTTCGAGGGTTCTGGAACATGAGACTGAATTACTCCATTCGCCAGGAGAGGACAAGATGCTAAGAATAAAGGACTTCCGGGAAGCTTGCTAGACCTGTAAATGTAAAACCATCATAGCAACCCCACTGCTCTCTAGAGCAGCACCCAGCCTCCTACAGTGCAGTGTTGGTGTGGCAAGGCCACAGGGCCTTGACATATAGCCCAGGCTGGCCTCGAACCTTAAACTCCTGTGTACTCTAGGCTAGTCTCAATCTTGTGGCAGTCCTCCTGCATGTTGGGGTAACAGGTGTGCACCACCATGCTTAACCAGCCATCCATACTTTCTGCTGACTGGGAGGGGAGGTGCTTCTCTGGTCGGTGCTTTGGCTGTACTTCTGAGATTATGGCGTTTGTCCCCCTGTGCGTGGGAAGGGATGGAGGGAGAGTGAGGCAGCAACTGTAGTCTCCATTACAGGCTCGACTCCCGTTCCCCAGACACTGTGTTCTAAGCCAAGGCTGATGTTAGGGTGTCGTTTAGTGTGAGCTTGCTCATTCACTCCTGTTTCCCAGCACATAGCAGATTATATGTTCCTGATTTCTGCTTGTTTGTAAGATGCTAAAAGATGATGGTGTGGCTCCACTGCTAGAATACTTGCATGGCATGCCAGGGTTCAAATCAAATGCACATCTATAATCCCAGCATTTGGGAAGTGCAGGGAGGGGCTCAGGAGTTCAAGGTCATCCTTGGCTACATTGTGAGTTCTAGGCAGCCTGGGCTCCATAGACTCTGCCTCAAAGAAAAAAGTTACTGAACATAAAATCTTATTGACAATTTTTTTTGCCTATTTAAGGAATTCTTAGGGTAGGAATAGATAAATTATTAGATCATTTGGGGGCTTAACTACCCTTCTTGTATAAATGTATGTAATTTCTTCATGAACTTTCTTGGTTTTTGACATAAAGTTAGGCAGAACAGATACACACGTTAAAATGTTGTAATTTATTTACAGCAGAATGAAATTGAAAATGTGTCTCTGGTTAAGTTCTAGAAACAGTTTTATATTCTGCGTGTGTGGGCACATGTGGAGGCTAGGTTAATGTGGAGTGTCCTCCTCAAGTGCTCTCTACTTTATTTTATTTTTTAATTAAAGCTCCACTTACTATTGTTTGTGTGTGTGCATGCATTTGTTCTCACACACGCCAGTGTTTGTGGGTGCCCGTGCTGTGACATGCATATGGAGGCCGGAGGACAGCTTTTTTTTTAATTTGTTTATTTATTTACTATGTATACAACATTCTGCCTCCATGTATGATGGCACACGCCAGAAGAGGGCATCAGATCTCATTACAGATGGTTCTGAGCCACCATGTGGGTGCTGGGAATTGAACTCAGGACCTCTGGAAGAGCAGCAAGTGCTCTTAACCACTGAGCCATCTCTCCAGCCCCCAGAGGACAGCTTTGTGGAGCTGGTTCTCTTCTTCCACTGGTACCTAGGCTCTGTGACTTCATCTCAAGTCACCAGGCTTACCAGCAGATGCCCTTTACCCACTGAACTATCTTGCCAGCCTGCTCTACCTTCTTTTTTGAGACAGGGTCTCTAAGATGACCCTAGAGCTCACCAGTTCGTCTAGATTTGCCATCAAGGAAGCTCCAGGGATCCTACTGTCTCTGCCTCCCCAGCCTGGAGATTACAGGTGTGTGATGGAGCACCCTGCTTAAAAAAACAAAACAAAAAATGTGGGTTGTAGAAACTGAACTCATCATGCTTGCGTAGCCATAGATTTATTGACTATGCCATGTCCCTGAATCATCAATTACATATTCTTACCTGTAGTTTACAGGTAGAGAGGTGTAACATCGCTGTCACCATTTAGAATCTCTTCGCAAATTTTGGTTGTTGTTTGGATCTTAAGTGTCTGTCAGAGGCTCATGGGTTAAAGTCTTCGTGTGACTGGATGGTGGTGTGACCTTTAACAAGGATGGTCTAGGAGGAAGTCTTTGAGTTATTGCAAGTGTGCCTGGGAAGCTATTATGAGTCCCATGATGGCTAATCTTGATTCTCTTGATGGGATTTGGAATCACTATGGCAACAATCTCTAGGCATGTCTGTGAGCAATCATTTCAATTGCTTTACTTGAGGTGGGAAGATACATTCTAAATGTAGTACCATTACATGGCATAAGGTCAGGTATCTTACTGCAGCCATGAGAAGGTAATGAATACAGAGAAACTGGTACTGGGAAGCAGGGCCATTTGCTAGCAAAAACTTGACCGTGTGGCTTGGAGGACCTCAGAACTGAGTTGCATGAAGCATGTAGTTGAGTTTGGAGCTTTGGACTGGAAGAGTCCTAGGGTGCTGTAAGCAGAGCTTAATGGGCCATTGCGATGGGAGTTTGGAAGACCAGAACGCCAAGAGAAATGCAGACAGTGGAGGCCAAGATCGTGATGTTTCAGAGGAGAACATGGACTCCTGTAGGAACTGGACTAGGGCCATTCCTCTTATATCCTGGCAAAGAATCTGGCCACAGCCTGCCTGGATCCAGAGAATTTCAGGGAGGTCAAATTTAAAGGTATGCCAGTATACTTGGTGGAGGAATTTTCAAGCCAGGATAGCATTCTGGTTGTCATGGTTACTGCTTACTGCTCTCATCCAGCGCTATGGTGAAAGCAAAAAGTGGAGCAGGTCTTGGTTGCCAAGACACCACACACTGTGGTCATAGGATGTGGGGAAAGCCAGATGGCACTGACCAGCTTGCATGGTGTCAGAAGGTGCTGTGCATGCTGTTGGAGTAGAGAAGTAAATGACAATCTCCTACACAGCTGTGAGCCCTGTGAGCTACCATAATGACTGGTATGGCCAGGTATGCCCATGGGTGAAGTAGTGTCATGAAAGTTACGGAGTAACCAACCCCTCTATGATTGGTGCTAGGATCCATGCCATAGGAAGAAACAAATCCTTGTTGCTGTACATCTGGCCAAGAACATGTGACTATCTTTGTTCCTTTCAGAGTTGTGTTAACTGAAGTTCTGCTGCCTTCTGCGTGCATGTTAGAACCATATTCTGGGTCTGGGATTGGATTTCTGTTTGTGTTGAGCTTGTAGGTCATTTGGGGGAGATCTGATTTTCATTTCAGAATCTTGAAGCTCTGTTGCTAGGTTTCCATGTGCATAGAGGTCATCGCTGGTCATTTGCGCTTCATAACTGCAGGTTTTTTTTTTAATTCTCGGGTAATATTCTTTGCTTTAAAACTAGTTTTACACTAATTCGGCAACTCTATCCTTTTGGAAAATGTCTGTGTGGTACATTTTCTTTGTAGCTTTACTTCTCAGCAGTTGGCTTCTTGGAGAGAGTATACTGTTGGGTCTTGTCACAACTGAAGTTTGTGATTATAACTAAGAAAATAAGCACGATTCTGCTGTGAATAAGGAAGGCCTGTTCTGGATCGGATGGCCAGGCAAGGTGCTGTCATTGAGAAGGGGCCTGCAGAAGAGAAGTTAGAAGTGTGCCATATGGGAGGCTAGGGGAGGGTGAGGCTGCCACCAGGGTTCAGAGACTGCTAAGGCAGATACCCCAGCGACAACAGTGGCCCCTAAAAGACAGGAACCCATGTGTTCTACAAGCCGAATTAAGGCTAATCTGATGGGAGAGCAGGGCAGAGGAGGGAGAATGTGGTGAGACTTGTGGAATTACAGGAGGGAAGGCTGGGCATGTAGGACATCCAAAGGACATTACTGCATGCTTAAGTCATGAGATGACTGGATATTGGGGTAGTTTATAAAAAAGCTGCAAAAAATTCACTGTAAGTATAACATACTTTTTATTGTTAAGAAAAATGAAATGAAGTCCCTGTTGGCTCCTACACCTGCCATTCCTCTTTTCTATTCAGTTTTCATTTTATTCCATTTAAACTAAAGTTATAAGGTAGAAAAGGGCAGTCTCTTGATTTTGTAATTCAGAAACGTCCTATACTCAAGGGGCGTGACTGTTAATAGCTCAGTAACATGCGCATCATCTTCTGGCACTGACCTCATAAAAAGAGTAAGGGATGAAGGGGGCCCACTGTATAAGAAGAGGAACCATTAATTGAAGGAATGCGACTCTTGTACAGCTGGGTGTGGTGGTGCATTTTTTAATCCCAGGCGAGTGGGTTTCTGTGAGTTCAAGGCCAGCCTGGTCTGCATAGCAGATTTCAGGACAGCCAGACGTACATGATTCTCAGAAAAGAAGGAAGAAGAGGAAGAGGAGGAGGAAGAGGAGGAAGAAGAGATTATTGTAGATATGTGTGCACTGAATGCTGAGGCTGCTAAACTTTATAAGATAAACACTAAAGGCATGAAATGTGTCAGACAGGTCCTGATAACATGGGTGGCAGATTTCAGTACTCTACGCTCATCTTTAGACGGGTATTTCAAAATAAAACTCAGAGCTAAACCATCACATAGATCGATTGGTTTTAACAGATACCTATAAAATATTCCATCTAAAAGGTATGGAATACATGGCTTTTCAGTGCCCCCCAGACTGTCCTCTAAGATGGATCACATTATAGGCCACATTGTAAGCCTTAATAGATACAAAGTAACTGAAATAATTCCTTGTATCATCAAATTATAGTGGAATCTAACTAGTAACCAACAGCAAGAGAAACCACAGAAATGACACGAATACTTGGATACTGAACAACACGCCCTTGAATGAACAATTCACAGAGCCTCTGGGCTAAAGCTAAGCTGTTCTCAGAGAGGGTTTATAGCTGTAGCTCTGTGTGTTAAACATCACAGAGTAACCTCAGGATGCACCTCAAGGTTTTAGAAAAACAAGAAGCCAAGCCAAATGCAACAGGGGGGAAGAAGTCAGAAGGACTAATAGAAATGAGTGAAACAGAGACTAAAAGAATAATACAATTATTTATTAAATGATTGGTTATTTAAAAAGATAAATAAAGTTACAGATCCTTATTCAAACTACCTAAAAGGAAGAAGGGACCATCTTAGCCACTTTCCTATTGCTAAGAAAAGACACCATGACAAGGCAACTTATAAAAGAAAATATTTATTAGGGCTTATAGTTTGGGGGGTTAGAGTCTATGATGACCGTGGAGGGGAGCATGTCAGCAGGCAGGCAGGCATGGTATTGGAGCAGTAGCTGAGAGCTCACTCTGGGCAGAGAGCTCACTGGGAATGATGTGAGCTTTTGAAACCTCAGAGCCCTCTTGCAGTGACACACCTCCAACAAGGCCACACCTCCTAATCCTTCCCAAACAGTTCCACTGAGGACCGAATAGTCAGACATATGAATCTATGGAGGCCATTTTTGTTCAAGCAAGCAAGCAAAGGACCTAAGTAAGACTATTAGAGATGATTAAAGGAGCTGTTATGACAGGCTGTAGTGAAGTCCTGGGAAATACTAGGGAATACTTGGAAATCTAATTTTAAAAAGCTAGAAAACAGAAGAATGAATGCATTCCTAAATATGTATAACATTCTAAAATTAAATTGAGATTATAAACAATGTAAATACACCCATTATGGGCAATGAGGTTGAAGCAGTGTTTAAAAAAATCTCCCAAAGCAGGGTCTGTCTCTGACACTTTGGCTGGTTTTTGGGAACCTCTTTATACTGGGTTGCCTGAGCAAGTGTTAATACAAGGGGAGGAGCTTGGTCCTACTTCAACTTGGTACACCATGTTTTGTTGACACCCATGGGAAACCTGCCACCTTTTGAACAGAAACAGGGGAGAGATGTGGGTGGATGAGAGGAGAGGAGAAAGGGGAAACTGTGGTCGGGATGTGATATGAAATAAATGAATAAATTTAATTAAGTAAAAAAAAATTCTCCCAAACAAAGATAATCCCAGAATCAGGAAGATTTACTGCTGAATGCTACCAACCTTTTACGGAAAAGTTAATATCAATGCTTTTTCAAACACATCAGACAAGGAGGGGGCACTGCCAAGCTCATTCTGAGAAGCCAGTATTGACTTGATAACAGCCCTGTTATGGACGTGTGTTTGTTCTAACTTCCCTCATGAACACAGATGCAAAAATTCTCAGAAAAATACAAACCAAATTCAAGAACACATTAAGAGATACAAATGTCGTGGCCAAATTGATTTCATCCCAGGAATGCAGGTAGTTCAGTAAACACAGATTGATAAATGTAATATGACATATAAACAAATATGAGGACAGAAATCACATGATCTTCTCAAAACACAAAAGACAGTTGACAAAGTTCAACATGCCTCATAATAAAAGTGCTAAAGGAAATGTGGATAGAAGGAAAACATCTCAACACAATAAGCTGTGTATGGCAGTGCTACAGGCAGCACACTAAGTGTGTGTGTGTGTGTGTGTGTATGAGGGAGAGACTGGGCCGTTTCCTCTGAACTCTGGAACTCTGTGCTGTTGTCAGTGTAGTGTGGGAAGACTTAGCTTGAGCAATAAGACAAGATTAAGAAACAGCAGGGATACCAATAGGAAAGGAAGAGACGATGTGATCCTCTACACAAAAGACCCTATAGCCTCACCAGAAAACTCAGAGACATGATAAGTGTTTCCAGCAAAGTAACAGAATACACAATCAGGATGCAAAAATCAGTAACTTCTGGATGTATCACTAATAATCTTGCCAAGGAAGAAATCTGGGAAAGCATCCTTTTGATGCTTTAAAAAACTAGGAATAAGCCTAACCGTCGAGGTGAAAGCTCTCTACAGTGAAAATGTTGGGACCCTGAAAAGAAACTGAAAAAAACATTAGTTCAGTGGTTCTCAACCTGTGGGTTGTGACTCCTTTGGGGTTGCAGATCAGGTTTCCTGTATATCAGAAATTTATATTACAATTCATAAAGCAGCAAAATTACAGTTATGAAGTAGCAATGAAAATAATTTTATGGTTGGGGTCACCACAGCATGAGGAACTGCATTAAAGGGTTGCAGCGTTAGGAAGGTTGAGGACCACTGCTCTAGATGATGATAAGACCCCCCATGGTCAATGGAGTGGCAGGGTTAATATTTTTATATTGGCCATATTACTAGAATCAGCCTACAGATTCAGTGTAAGCCCCATCAGATTTCCAATAGCATTCTTCAAAGAGCAACAGTAAAATCCTAAAATTTGCATGGAAACAAAACAAATGTCAGAATAGCCACAAAAGTCCTATGCAAAGAAAGTAATGCTGGGCATAGTACAATACCTGATCTCGAATTATTTGGGCACAGAACAGCTCTGGAAGCTGAAGCAGGGTAATCACATGTTTTAATGGAGCCTGTGTAATTTAGACCCTAGCTCACAATTCAGTACCATCAAGCAAAAGGGAAAAGACTGTAGCACAATGATCCAGGAATGTAACATAGTGATAGAACATGGGTGTAGCAAGCATACGGCCCTAAGTCAGTCCCTAGTCCAAGAAGGGAATGAAGGAAGGAGGGAAGTGCTGTAGGAGTGCCTGTACACAGAGGGCCTGGACTAAGGTTAGCTGTTTAACTTACTCAGTCAATTGGAACATACAATACACATTTGTCCTTAAGGGAAAGACAGTGAGGTTCTTAGTGCTGCCCTTCCAGCTGCTTATGGGGCCAGTTTGGTAGATCTTCCTTTTGCCTGTCTGAAAATAGAGTAGAATTGGCTACAGTTTTTGCCATCAATGAAGTTAAAAGTTCCTATTTGGCTCTATTTTCATTATCTTCACTGGTCATTGCAGCCCCACGGTATTGGTCCATATGCTGGGTAGTCCTTTTGTCAGCTAGTTATGAGCTAGAGTCATCTGAGAGGAAAGAAACTCAATTGAGAGAATGCTGCCCGAAGATTGGCCTACATACAAGTAGGGCATTTTCTTGATTGATGATTTGTAGGTAAGAACCCAGCCCACTGAGGGTGGTGCCAACCCTGGGATAGTGATCCTGGGATGTAGAAAGCCACCTGAGCAAGCCATGAAGAAAAGCCACACTCCTCCATGGCCTCTGCTTTGGTGCCTGCCTTGTGTTCCTGGGTGTGACCTGAGAGTTGTTGGTCGTGGTGTTTTAAAATCCCAGCAGAAGAAACTAAGAGAGTCTGTGTATTCCAGAGAAACAAGAGGAAGAGGAGAAGAGAAGGGATTGGTTCATAGCGTTCTGCAGGCTGACAAGCGTGGGCAGCAGGGGAGCCCAGTAGAGCCTGCCTGGGAAGCGGTAGGCACTGCTGGAGAGCCCGCATTGGCAGCCAGTGAGCTCTTCCCTTCTGTCTGTACTCAAGCAGATTAGATACGCCTATTCACGTGGAAGGCCAGCTACTTACCCAAGTTCACACTGGCTTGTATATTAATCATGTCCAAAACCATTTTCCAAGTTTACATAAAATGAACCGTCATTACCCAGCAAGCATCAAAATGACTAGTGGGGTTTCCCCAAACGTTTTGAGAGAAAGTTCTTTCTGCCTCCACCCCATTTTGTAGGCCTCTGCGGTTTCATGAGAATGCTGTAGGTTTTCTGAGTTATTAGCCTTCTCACTGAACTCTACAAGATAATGGTTTTGAACGGAACGAAATCCACTTTTACCCGACAAGACAACAAAAGCCTCATTAATCTCTTCGCTTGAAACCATCCTGTGGTCTCCCCTGCCACCTAGAATCAAGGCTGCAGGAACTCAGTGTCCTGTGCTGTTGTTCTTCATTAGCGCCTTCCTTCTTAATCCTCAGTTGCTGCTGCTTTCAAAAGCAGCAGGACTCCTCTTAGGGCCTCATTTGCAGTCAGACTGCTCCCTGGGATGGGGTGATTGGCCTGGATTAACGGGGCACATCCTGAGCAAATGCTCTAGTGGGAAAGCTTTATCCTCTCCGTCTCTGTGTATCCACTAATGTCTCTTCCCTTATGTTTTCAAGTGACAGTTTGAACACATAAAAAGCATTTTACTTGGCTTTGAAAATCCACGTGGCCATGTTCCCACACGTCTGGTGCCTACAGACTAAGACTCCCCACGTCCTGCCATAATCATGCATTTTCACAGGCCCAGCGTGGACGGGGTTCACAAGCCCATCCCAAGTCAGCTGCCTCCTTAGGGTTTGCTCAGTGCTGTTCCCTCTGTCTTTGTTGAGACTCCATATAAATCCGGGTGCACTCTTTTGTGTGGGCCCTGATGGGGAAGCAGGTAGAGGCTTCCTGTCCTTCCTTGGGGTCTGTTCCAGACTCTGGGGAGAAGAGCTTTGGGAGCCCTGGCCCAGTACGGTGCTCTGCTGCCATTCAGGAAGCCATAGAACATTACTCGGGCCTCCTGATGACGCTTTTCATTCTGGATAACGAGAAACATATACTCACCAAGTATGAAGGATGAATCTAGAATCTTGCTTGTTCGGGAAGCATTTGTAATTTCATGTGACATTGTTTTGGGACAGAATAGTCAAGTATCTTCAATAAAAGATTTCTTTGGTTTTCTTAACTTTTTTTGTCATCAATTGTTGATAAAGAAGTTGCAAGAAGCAGAGCCCATGTTAAGAGAAGTAGATTTTAGAATGCATTCTCTTAAATTCTTGCACCATTATTATTCCGCTTAGTTATTAAAACTATTACCACACCTTGTCCAATTTTAAGCATCTAAAATACTATTAGTACTTACTACATTACATTCATCCATCATTAGTATAGGTTCCAAATATAATAACTAGCAGGTTTCTTTTTGTTGGCTTGGTTTTAAAATGCTGAGGTTTGAGTCCAGGGCTTTACACATGCCAGGCCAATCACATTTCTGGCCTAAACTGTTGTGTTTCTCAGGAGAGTCCAAAAATGACCACCTGCTAGAAACATACCCTTTCATGTCACTGAACCAGTTCATGTCCAGTCAAGGGACAAAGATAGACTGAATGAGGAGGGCATCTCATAAAACAAAGGGGTTATTCAGTTTCCCAAGAAGTGACTACAATATGAGGAAGTCATCGCTGGTTCTCAGGGACACTAGGATAATGTCACAGGAAGGACAAACTCAGAAGGAGGTTCCCTTCCTGAAGCTGGGGTCAGGTTTTGAGACAGTTCAATTTAATGCGGGCATAGCTGCAGGTTCGTAGCTCATGCGGGGAGGGGGGGGCAGCTCGTGCAGGGGCACAGCTCCTGCAGGCAGGGTTGACTGGACAGGGGCAGCAGAGGATCAATGTGGACAGCAGGCCTTGAGCGTACTGGTTTCCACTGGGAGAGGGCCTTGGGAGGGCTGCTGCTGGACCAGGTTAGCTGTTGGGTCATCCTGGGAACATGGCTGCAGTATGACATCATCAGGAGAGTGTCTTGGCCTTCAGTCACCACCTGGCACACTGTGGGAAAGGACGTGCACGTCAGAGAATTCTGTCCATGTGTTTGAGAGGCCACACATTGACAGCTTCTGCAGCTGTAGTCTCCCTGTAGTCCGAGCCTGTTCTGTCTTGTTTGACATTGGCTGTGGAGTGACTCTACATAGCTGCGTGGGGAACACGTCCTTTGACATGGACCCAGTCACACTGGCTTTTGGTGCCTCTTTTGGGGCTTCTTTGTTCTCATGAAGTAGTGGTTGTATGGAAAGTGAGGTAGACACTATTTGTTACATCTTGCCCCTAACTCTTGGGATGTCTCCAGTGGCATCATTTTTTTTAATTGGCTAAAATAACTACAGGTTGTAAGAGAAAATACAGGTAGTTACTACATCTGATGAAAGCAAAACACAACAACATGATACATGTTTTCTTTAATTAAAGACTATATAATTTATGCACATAAATGGTAATAGTTTGGTTTTAAAATATATCTCATTGATAGAGTGTTTACTAAGATTATATAACTTTAATTTAAATTTTTATTTAATATTAAATTTTAATTAAATTTTATTTTATATGTATGGGTATTTTGCCTGCATGTATGTATGTATGTATGTATGTATGTATGTATGTATGTATGTATGTATGTATGTATGTATGTATGTGTACCACATGTATGCTCTGTGCCCGAGGCAGTTAGAAGAAGGTATGATGTGTGCACCACAAGCATGCTTTGTGCCCAAGGAGGTCAGAAGAGGGCATGGATCCCATGGAACAGGAACTGCAGGAGGTTGTGAGCCACCATGTCCTCTGCAAGAGTAACAAGTGCTCTTAGCTGCTGAGCCAGATCTCCAGCCCCTGACTTTTACAACAGAAAGTTCCAGAATACCATATTACCTCGTATAGTTTTGAAAAGGAGGGCCATGAATAATGAACAGACATGGTGTCTACAGACAGATGTAGCCCTTTGCAGAGTTAGATTTAAGATGCAGTACACATTTCCTGAGCCCCCGCTGAGCTGCGTGAAGTACAGACACTTCGGGTTTCACCGTTCCTGTCAGCCCGTCTAGTTAGTGTCCTTTTCTTGTGAATCTCTGCACTTTTCATCCCCAGATCAAGAAGGAAGCATGGCAGATGTCTTGTTCCTGTTTTCCTTGCTTCAGCTTGTCACTGGTATCTGTCCACTGAATGAATGGTTTCGGGTAATGTGGCTGGAGCTCTGTGGAGGTCTACAGCCTTGTGCTGGTGGTGTGGCAGAGAGCCACCCCGGATCGCCAGGCTCAGGTTCGGCTCTGCTCCCCACTACAGGCATTTTTTTTTGTTGTTGTTGTTTCTAAATGGATTTTTCAAACTGCAGTTTTAGAAATTCCCTGTCCAGTTTGGTGACTCAGGCTGTGTGGAGAGGCTTGGAATGAAAGGAAGGAGGCAGGAATGATCTTAGAAAATGTTTGTAAGGTTGAGGCATAGTATTTTAGAAGATCGACAACAGTGCCTTCCAGTTTTAGTATCCCTGACATTACACACACACACACACACACACACATGCACACACACATGTGTGCACACACACACGTGCGCACACACACACACACAGCATTCCTCACTCTGTTTATTACCCTTCCCTTCCACCCCTTTTTTTGAGTGGCAAACTGCCCTGACAGCTGGCCTTTCTCTGAACATACTGCCCACCCAAATGGCTCATCTTGCAGAAAGGACTCCCTCAGCTCTGTTTTCTGGCCCCTACTCGATCCCACCAGTTCTGAAGGTAAGCAGGACTTGCCAGAGTAAATAGAAAGGGGGAGACATGGTCCCTATATAAAACCACTATTTGCCTGATATTCTGGCTTCATTTCCTTTGCAGTAATAAAATATCCTAGCCAAGAGCAACTCAGGGAAGGAAAATAGTTACCTGGCTTATAATTCCAGGTTCCAGTCCATTACCCAAGGGAAGTCAAGGAAGGATCTCAAGCAGCTAGTCATGTCATGTCCACAGTCAAGAGCAGAGAAAAACTCACGTGCCTGTGTTGCCTGGTTGCTCACTCAGCTAGTGTAACATAAATAATAAAAACCCAGAGTCAGATTTTGGGGTTCAACCTGAGGGTCAGAAAAGCAAAGCAGCCAGCTCTTACCTCTACCTCAGTCCAAAATGGCGATTCTGCCTCCAGGAATCTCACAATGAGACTGTGTGAGCACTGTCTCCTCCCATCTTATAGTTCTCTCCAGGACTGGGATTAAAGACGTTAAATTGCCCTGTGTCTGTGGCAAACTAGTGTGGCTACTGGGATTGGAGGTGTGTGTCACTGCCTGGTCTATAGGACTGACCAGTGGGGTTGTTTTACTCCTTGATCTTCAGGCAAGCTTTATTTACTGAAATACAAATGAAATATCACTACAAGCTAGCTTTCTTCACTCATATACAGTTCATTGCTCAGCCTAGGGAATGGTGTCATCCACAGTGGGTGGGGTCAGTTAACAATCAAGATAATCCCTTATAGGCCAACTTGATCTAGATAATTTCTTTTTATTCCCACTCAGCGGTAATGGTGCACACCTTTAGTCCCAGCACTCAGGAAGCAGAGGCAGGTGGATCTCAGAGTGAGTTCCAGGACAGCCAGGGCTACACAGAAAAACTCTGTTTTGAAAAACCCCAAAAAATAAAAAATAAAAGGAAATTCTTCCTAAGAGATTCTAGGTTGTGTCAAGTTGACAATTAAACCTACCCTGCATAGCTACCTAGAAGGAACTAGAAACTGAAGGGTTCTCACTTGGCACCACCCATATTTGGCCTGTTTTAGCTAAACTTACATAGCACGATAATTCTGAACTCGCACCCTGAATGGAGTCTCTTCTAGCTGGAATTGCCTGCGTCTGTATAGTCAGAGGATTCAACTGTGCCGATTTTTCCAGCAGAGTGGCTTTTTGGACACTTTTTTGGCACCCTGCCTTTCCTGAGCTTTGTTGGTCTTGGTCACAGGAGAGTCCACTGCTCCAGCCAGGCTGCTCTTCACACTTAGGGCCTCCGCAGAAGGCATGCCACTTCCCTTCCTGTCCTCAGCTCCCAGCTTTCCTTCAGTTTGCAGCCTGTGTTTTCTGTGGCGCCCTCTTTAAAGCTGCGCTTTTCTCTGGACCCTGTGCAGAGTTTGTAGCCACAACTCGTCGCTTCCCTCTGCTGCAGTGTGTGGGTGTTTGTGTTTGTGAGTGGGATGCACTGTATATTTTGGCTCTCCCTGAGCCCAGCACACGAGTTTTTGGCATGTATAACCCTTAAATCCCATAGACTTCATGAAAGCCCCAATAGAGTCCGAAGAGTTAGTTTAGCGCTCCACCGTCCCTGTCATTGGCTGCGGGGATTTCTTATGAGGGCTGGGCAGCTCCTCCTCCCTGTTTGGCTTAGGCAGGCATCGCTGGTTGCTCTACTTGAGAGGGGCTGAAATATGACCCAGGGGATGACAGAAGTCCGTTGTTAAGGGCATACCCTATGCGGGTTGCTTTGGGTGCTTGCTTCCCCTTCCCCCATCTATCTTGTGCCTATTTGATGGAAAGACAGATAGAAATTGGATCATGAAGTGACATGCACTGAATTCTGCTTCCCTGATGCTGTCCCTGGTGGCACAGGCCAGTCAGCATTGTAAGTGTGACTCCATGTGGCTGATTTTGCTGGGCCTTCCCATCATTCTGTGCTCACCACTCTTAGTAGTTGGTAGTTGTGTGTCTTTTCCTGTGATGACTTGTTGAATGGGATCCTTCCTAAATTGAATGCACAGTGACTCGGAGGCCAGTCATGGCCTTGTCCTTTAGCCTCGCGTCCCCAGTGCCTGGCACACAATTAAATTTCACTTTGTTAGTACGGAAGTAGATGAGGGGCACACGTGAAGAAAGTGGGGTGTCACAGTGCTGAGTCAGGCAGTCGACTGGAGAACTCTGCATATAGGGCGTAGCAGAGTCTCTGAGGACTGAGGCTGGCCAAATGGTGGCCTGGCAAGGTGGACACCACCTTCTATAAACAAGAACAGTGGACGTACAGTGCTCTGGGCACTAAGATGAGACCTGGAGATATTTTCATGTTAGTCCCTCAACCCTGTCTGAGGTGAATGTCCCAACCACTTGCACACTGGGGAAAAACCGATTTGAGGCTACTAACTTCACAAGATCCAAGAGCAGCTGAAGCCTGCGCATGTGTTGGGTCTCATGGGACATCTTCTGCCCCGGTCTTTTCATCACCCCCGCGGGTGGCTGCCTTCCTGTGGGTCTCACCTCCTGTTTTCTTTCTCTCCACTGCTTAGATGCGAACATCACCATCCAACATCTGTCGAAGCCTCTTCTTACCTTTCAGTTCCTCCTGGCTCATCAGCACATATTTTTGGTTTTCTGTGTGTCCTTCCTCTCTGAGATGGTCACGGTTCACGGTGGTAGCCACACTGGGTGCCCTGGTGTTGCTTTCCAGGACCCACCCAGCCACAGTCCTGCCGTCTGAACGCCACACTGAACTAACTACCTCGCCTTGGTTCCAAAGCCAGTGTGGAGTAGTCTGCTTGCCGCTGCTCAGTCACAGTCTCCCCGAGCCTTGACCGAGCTCCGCGGGAGCCTCACGCATGCTCCTCAGCCTTTGCGGCACCGCCCCACATTTCTGTGCTTTGATTTACTTTTTTTTTTTTACATCCGGTCTCAATCCAGATGCTTCCAGAAACACCGCTGCCTGTTGTACTGCACTTTCTTCCTCCTGTGGCATGTGACTTAGTAGAGATGGTGGCTGTGAGACAAGTACTTGTTCCTTGAGTAGCTATGCCGTGCTCCTGCTGGGCTGTCACACGGGGATTTGCTTCCTATTGGATCCACTAAAGATGGCCTGGGCGGTAAATGAGGAGTCAGAATCTTGCTTACATTTCTAATTAGGGCTGCGACGTAACTGGACAGTCTGTGAACTTTAGCCTGCTCCTAGGGCAGAGGACAAAAATGCTAGGATACAGACGACCGCAGTGGGCGGTGTGGAGAGCAGGACTCCTGTACCGCTGTTTCCGTTCACTTTTCCCGTGTGAGTCACTTCTCAACCCTTAGATAGCATTTCTTTCAAAGTGCTGACCTCCCCCGGCCTAACACAAACAGCTGTGATTTGATGAACAGCAGGGACCTGTGCTGGGTGCGCAGGTCGCCTCAGACCACCCCGGCTTTCCGGCGCAGATTTACCTTCCTAACTGTATCTATTTCACTTGGGCTGCTTTTAAAATTGCTCTGCATTCCAGAAGCGGTGTGTTTCACAAGTTAAGGGCAATCCCCCGCCCCCAGAGGATTCTTTTCAATTTATCAACTGTATGGCTATCAAACAAACAAAACGTAATTAGGAGCCTACAGCAGGCTAATGGGACATGGAAACACATGTGGCTTACCGTCTAGATTGATTTTGCTGTTTCAGTTTGGTTGTGTGTTCCCTTCCCTTTGTACGAAAGAAACAGCTTCAAAAAACCCATTTCTGCTGTGTAATCCCACCGCGCTGCCCATGGTGTCTCAGATGGAGTAGGTTGTCCACTGTCAGCCTGCAGAATTATTGAGTATTCATCTTGCTGGGACCGACTTATTTCCCCTGGCACAGGCTCCTCCACAGCCACCCATGTTGGTGTGGCATGCTGAATGTTCCATTACACGTGGACATTTCTGCTTCTGAGTACTGTCTGTTGGTGAACACTTCTCTGCTTTTTATCTCTGGGCTGTTGTATATAGCCCAAATAACACTGAGGTGTGTCCATCCTGCTCTCCGAGTCACTGCCTCTAGTACTTTTGTGTGTCCTGAGGGGAAATTTATAGATGCTCAACTCTCCTTCTCTTCACGTCAGAACTTTCCTATGAGCTATCTAATTTTTTTTTAATGTATTTACTGTGGCGTTGGAGAGTGGTGCCTCCCACCACACTCCCACTGTTTCTGTAAAGAAATCGAACAATGCAGTGTTCTGTGATAATTTGTCTTAGAGCTGCAGCCTCTTTAACCATCCTTTGTCTTTGCCATCTGCGTCCCCAGATCACAGGCTTTGCCTAGTTCCCAGTGAGGCAGGGCTGCGAAACCAAGCACAGTGTGTCTCCCAGCTGGTCTCTCTTCCTCTACTGCACAGTTAGGTCAGTTCAGATGCCGGAGCATCTCCAGGACTCATGGGAGAAAGCTGGCATGGCTGGATGTGCCTGCCATCTCAGCACTGGGAGGGAGGGTGTGAGGACTGCCAGACTCTGGAAGCTTATTTGCCAGCCAGCTAGCCTAACTGAAACATTGAGCTGCCGCTTCAGAGAGAGACCCTGTCTCAAAGCAATATGGCAGAGCGATAGAGCAGTAAATCCTATGGAGTGTGTGTGTGTGTGTCTTTCCAGGGACAGTTGAAAGCACTCAAAAGACTTCTCTACCTCTGCATGCATATACCTGCCCACTCATGTGCATGTACATGGCTCCACATACCACACACACACCACACATACATCACATACACATATCACACACTACACACAGATAACACACATCACATATCACACACACACATACCATACACATATATCACACACATCACACACCACACACAGATAACACATATCACACACCACACACAAATAACACACACATCACATGCCACACACACATACCACACACATACTACCACCCCCCAAACACACACTTGCTGTAAACTGATGGCAATAGCATCTACTTCTTCATCCTGGCTGGAAAGTCTACTGAAGGTTTAGTAGATGCAGTGTCTGTTGGGGACGCTCATCCTGGCTACAAAAGCTGAACAGAGAGCAGGCTCTGGGCTCATCTTCATCTTTAAGGATATGAAGCCCACTGGGAGTTCCACTCTTACAATCTCACGTAGATCTACTAATTTCTCATAAAGATCACGTTGGTAATCGGAACTGTAATACATGAATGCGGGGGCCCCAGCATTCATACCAAGTGCCATACTTCAAGAAGGGAAAGCAGAGCTGTGGAGAAGAGGAGCCCAGAGGAAGAAAGGTAGACTAACCAAGAGGAGAGAAACCAAAAAATAATGAAGATCACCAAGGAGGGGAAGGGGACCGAGTGGGACAAAGGGGCAATGAGACATGGAAAGGGAAATCTAAGTCCTGAAGCTTGGCTTCACCTCTTCCTTCATCTTTGAATTAAACAGCTGTTCTCTCCGGGGCTGAGGATGATTCTGGAAGATAGAAATCAGCTGCCAGGGTCTTCCTACAGCTGTGTCAGGTGGTAACCAAGCCAGGGGTCACTGGGGTGGATGAACTCAAACTCAACCAGCACCCTGCAAGCTCCATAGCCTGGGCAGAAAGAAATGACTGGACCACCATTCCCCCATTTCCTTCCCTCTAGCCAGGAGACCATCCTCGTCCCAGATATCTCTCCTCAAAGCCCAGGGCTGGAGACCTTCAAGGAAGAAGCTTCAAATCCAGCTTTCTATATCCCCAATACTTGGAGGCTAGGGTCCTGCTAGGCCAGTTGATAGGTCTGACCTGCTCTGCATTCTCAATTGTATGACTTCTGTCTCTATCTCTGTGTGTGTGTGTGTGTGTGTGTCTGTCTGTCTCTGTCTTTCTTGAAACAGGGTCTTTTACTTGTAGCTTTGGTGTCCTGGAACTCACCCAGATGACTTCAAACTCACAGAGATGCCCCTGCTCCTGCCTTCCCGAGTGCTGGGATTAAAGGTGTGGACCACCATGCCCAGCTCTTGCTTAGCATCTTTAGCAGATGACAGAGAAGGTGTAGGCACCTGGTCTGTTTTAGATGGAGTTCCTCAGGCAGGTGTAACCAAGTTCTTTTTTCCCTGTCACACTAGTTGAATTTTCGTCCGCCTGTGGGGTCCACGCGATTTGTATTTGTGAGGACTGTCTGAACATGCTTTTTCTACACGGTACTCCAGGGTGAAGCTGAAGATACTGAGTGCCACTTTAACCGCAAGCTGGCCTGGTGCTGATGTCTGGCCAGCGGTGTCGTCCGTGGCACAGCACACGGCACACGGTCCTGCACATAGTTGTTCTTCTTCCACGTCTTAACATTATGAACCTAAGATAGTCTTCCTTATGGAGAGAATTCCATTTGAGGATTTCCAGTCTGACCAAGAAGTAAAACATGAGTGACTTCCCTGCGCCAAGATGCTTATGAGGGTGATGGCATACATCCTTGATCCTCTCAGAAGAGCCCGCCCCTTGGAATACTGGACACTATCTGGATTGTTTTTATTGACTAGGAGCTGCTCTGACATTGAATGAATGAATGGTAGAGGTCAGGCTAGCTCTCCTGTGGTGCCCAGGACAGCCCCAGAAAAGGATGATCTGGTCCAAAATCCCGGTGGCACTAAGGCTTAAAAGCTACCATAACGTATGCAAAGGATGAAACCCAGCCTGACTAAATGCACTCATCCAAATAGGAAGAACACAGAGATGGGCAGAGCAGGGGCTTCTGTCTCTAGAGTTTTCAGGGCTTCCCATAGATAGATAGATAGATAGATAGATAGATAGATAGATAGATAGATAGANNNTAGATAGATAGATAGATAGATAGATAGATAGATAGATAGATAGATAGTAAATAGGATGATTGTGTGTATACCAATACCCACTCACATATAGAGGTCAGAGGACAACCTTGGGTGTCCATCACCGGCTGTTTGAGGGAGGGTCTTCCTTATTTGATGCTGTTCAGCGTAAGCCAGGCTAGCTGGCCTTCAGCTCCTGGGAGTGTCTCCTCTGTGTCTCTTCTCACTGTCGGAGTATGGGATTCCACACATGCCATGCTCCTGGCTTTTCCATGGGTTCTAGGAATCCAGACTCAGACCATCAGGGTTGCATTCCTAGTGCTTTTATTATGAGACATCTTCCTGGACCCCTTTTGTTTTTATATTTTGAAATAATTTTAGATTTACAAGCTGGATATGGTGCGATTGCCTTTAATCCCAGCACTTAGGAGGTAGAGGTGGGTGACTCTCTGTGAGTTTGAAGAGTGGTTTGCACTCTGCTCTGCAGAGTGAGTGAGTTCTAGGCCAGTCAGGGCTACATAGTGAAACCTGTCTCTAATAATTACAGTGTAATCATTATAATTATTATGGACTTACAAACTGCATAGTTTTAACCCATTTCCTTAGCATTTGGCTCTTGAAAGACTTCCTAAATAGACAAAAGAAGAGGCTGTGGAAAGGACACATTAAGCCTCCTTTGTACAAGGCTTCACTCTGAGCAGTCGCTGAGGGCCAAGGGCATAGGGAATGAGTTAAAGAGAGCCACTGGGCTGCCTGTGGGCGCATCCGCCTGGTTTGGGTCATGAAGTGACTGCGGCATTGGTGTCTGGGAGGCACCTCCCCCTTGTGCTGCTGTGGCTATCTTTAGGCAGAGTCACCCTTAGCCAGCTGTGCAGGGTGGCCAGGACAGCCCAGTAAGCTACTACCTGCCCAATAAATGTGTGTGTACGGACTAAAACACATCACCTAGGGCCTCAGGTTAGCTCAGTGGCGCACATGCTCGCCTCCACATCCTATCCCTGGTAGCAAAGTCAAAACAGACACCTAGGAAGGGAAGGTTCCTCGTAGTTTTGGTGGTACACTTAAGTACCTTTAGTTTTGTTTTGTTTTGCTTTTAAAAAAACATAAACGTATTAACCTATTATTAGAGACAAAAATGAAGTTACAGTTCTGTAGCGTGTGTTTCTTTTCAGCCTGTGTTTACCATGCTGTCTCTGGGCACTGCATCCAGTGTTGATGGGTGAATCATTTAAGATGAGGGCTACAGGATTGTCTGCCTACTCAAGACCCATGGGAGTGGCTTAATTTTCTTTATATAGCATTAGTGGTTGAACCCAACGCCATGTGTAATGCCGGGTAGGCATTCCATGACAGTCTCTCCTATGTTAAATTTTAGGACATATTTCGGGTTTCTTGAACGGGGAGTACTCTGACACACTGGATCTGAAGTGGATTTGACAGTGCCAGGTGATGGTGTCGCGAACTGTTTCAATCTAGATGCTGCAGCAATGCCAGTGCAGTCTGTGTGGTGTCTGTGCGGTGGTCTTAGACTTCAGCTGTGTCTTGTGTGTCCCGCAGGCAAATACGTTTATCAGCCCATGACCCCCGTGGAGCAGCTCCCAAGCACAGAGATCCCCGCGAGGCCGCGAGAACCCACCAACACCATTCAGATCTCGGTCTCGCTCACTGAACACTTTTTGAAGTTTGCATCTGTCTTCCAGCCTCCGCTTCCCCCCGAGTCGCCAAGGTACTGTATGATTTCTGATCTCTTCATCGACAACTATCAGGTTAAATGTATCAATGGGAAGATGTGCTATGTGCAGAAGCAGCAGGTGCCCCATTCCCAGAAGATGAGCCCCGAGGAGGTCTCTGCACACGATGCCTTAATATCTAAAGAGAGTGACACTCCGAAACTGGACCACTGCTCCTCCCCTTCCAGTTCCGAGGACTCGGGGATCAATGCCATTGGGGCTCACTATGTGGAATCCTGTGATGAGGACACAGAAGAAGCAGCGGAACTGAGTTCCGAGGAAGATTACAGCCCCGAGAGCAGCTGGGAACCCGACGAGTGCACCCTTCTTTCCCCATCGCAGTCTGATCTGGAAGTGATCGAAACCATGGAAACCACTGTGTAGTCAGTCAGCTGGGACCCGTGGCCAGGATCCACCCTGAGCTTCTGTACTTTGATTTGATGCGTCATTTTTCCAATACTCTTGGCATTTTTCCAAGCCCTGTTACCACCCATAGCAGCCCAGGGGTCTGCTAACTAGTGTTACCCTTAAAGTTATCTTGTAACTATGACATTGTTTTCTTTTGTATCTTGCTTTCTATGTAGCCTCTGGTGTCATGAGTTGTGACCCAGCCTTAATTTCACTTAGAACTTTGAGAGCAGTGGTGACCACAGAGTATCACGGGTTGGTCGGTCACATGGAGAGGAGCTTCCCAGAGTAGAGGTGACCATATTTTACCAGTAGCCCATCCTTTGTGGTGAGGGCTCTTGTTCAGCTTCCCTTTGGCATGTCATGTGACACCTCTGTTCTCTTGGTTTTGGTATGGGGAGCAGCTCACTTCAGGACACAATGTTGCTGGCAATAGTCCTTCCCTTCCTCCTTCCTGCTAGCTGTACTGGCTCAGGACAAGAGTAGCCTCAGGAGTTACTTCTGGGAGGTCCTTGGAGGTCCCCTTGGCCCCTGGTGACGGCCATGTCACAGCTTCTGTGACTGTGAGGAGAAACGGGCCTCTCCAGTTTGTCTAGTCCAGCTAGTGTGACGTGTGTGTGTGTGTGTACATACAACAACTTGTGCGGTGTGATGTGTGTGTATGTACATACTTGCAGTAGGGTAGTGGGGATTCAGGAGAGCTCAGACCTGGTTCTCAACATGAAGGGGACACACTGAATTACAGGACACAAACCATGCAGCTCACGGCACCCAGGAGGCTCTTGAAACCAGGGAGAGGAGAGGTGGACTTGGCCTAGGCCAGCTGAGGAAGTTGCTACAGTGACTGAGCTGGCCCTGGGTGGGTTCCACAGCATCCACTGCCCTTCGTGATTGTTTTTCAGATCAGGGAGAAGCATTTGAGTTTTATAGGTATTATATTTAGGAGGCAGCACATCTGACATCTTAAGAAAAAAAACACAATAGTTTTAGTTAGCATGGAAATGCTAAAAGACAAGTCCTTTAGGGATGAATCTAATAGGTTTGATTAATTCTGCTTCGTTTGGTTGTATGAAGCATTAGAATGGCTTAGATGAGAAATGGACTAGAATTTTGTATGATGCATGGGTTTTATGCAAATGCAAAGACAGTTGAAATAGCTCACTGCTGAGTCAGGAAGATGTTTTATGTAACACTTCTTCACTTTACTACGCCGCAATGCACACATGTGTGTGCTCTTTCACACACACGAAATAGTGGGTAATTCTTTCTTGACATAGCTTTCTTTGAAATTCTGCCCCTAATTTGCTATACAGTGGACATTCTTATGTGATCTTACTATCTGCCATTCTCCTAAATCTATGTGTGAGGCATGGCACAAATCTGGGAGCTTTAACATCTGTGAGGAGAGCCACAGAGCTGCAGGGGGTGGGTGTCTCAGATCCTGGCGGCCTAAGCAGGTGCCATGGCCTGTGCTGTCAGCATCTTACACATTCCTCTCTATTCGTGTGTCCTTGAGGAAAGGAGAGGCTCGCCGTGCTCTCGGGGCCTCCTGCATTTGGGGTTCTTCACTGTGTACTCAGGAGAATCTGCTTTCCCAACTGGATATGGAGTCGCAGTGATTCACCACTAGCCCCTTCTTAAGGCTGACAAGCCCAGAACATTCAGTGTTCAGAAAGCAGAATAGGTGGCTTCCTTTGAAGGCAGTCGTTACAACCTTCTGTGCTTGAGGAGAATGTAGCAAAAAATGCAAAGGCTCAAGCCAAGAAGGACCAGCAGGCACAGGGGAGGGCAGATGGGAGCAGCCACAACTCAGCTGGAGGGTCATGCTGCTGGCCTGGGATGGCCTGGGACATCTGGTGAGCCCTGTCTGAGGTTTGTGGTGCTTCCCTGGCCCAAATACCATGAGGCAGGTATCCGTCATCCGGCACTCAGGGCTGTGGAGATAGCACCGGGGCCATCTTCAAATGTGCGGTTGTGCGGTGAACAATCTCCTCAGATCCCCAGGTGGAGAGGCAAGCATGCGGCAGAGCTTCCCCACACCTCTCTGCTATGGGCCCACAGCCACGAGTACTAAAATTAGCTGGTGTCTACAACTCGGGCTCCATGAAAACACGGGGTCAGAGCCACGGTTCTGGAGCTTGGCTGAGTGTTGGGCTTACACACCCTTTATCAATAACATCTGTGACTTCTGTCCAGGGTCCTATTTTCTAAACCCTGACTGCCATTCAGATTTGCCACAAATGTGATGTAATTTTTGCATTTAATAACAATTGACGATCCCATTAAATATTTGCACAATCTCTTTGTAATTAAATTCACTAAGCTTCACTTACCAGTTTTATAAAATTGGACACATTCCCTTGCATTCCGGGATCTCAAAACAGCCTTTTCTGAAGAAGCACAACCAAGCATTTTTCGGTTTCAGTCTCCTAACACTGTTCATACCAATAACTGTCTAAAATACGATTAAGCCAGAATTACTTCTCTATGCTTGCGTTCTGAAATCAGCTGAAAAGAATATAAAAAAATGTATAGCTTAACTTCAATTCTAGGCCTATTCTGTTCTATGTTCTATGAGAGAATTTCTCTGTAATCCTGATATTATAGTGCTGATTTGTATACCTGTATTCATAGGCACTTTAGAAATACTTAGATGCAACATGCACTATAGACGGTAAGCACAGTTGTGTTAAATACGCTTTTGACTAGCCCTTGTACAGTGAGAGATAAGGAAGCTTGCAATTGGGACCTTACAGAGTACTGGCCTGGAGCAAGGCTTGGACCATGTGGATGGGCTTCTGTGAGAAACTGGCACTGTTGCCACTTTTTTGAAAGCTTGTTAGGTACCAGTGTAACCCCACTAAATGCGGAATATAGTTTTCTTATCTAACCAAGATTTTTAACTTTCAAGTGTGTCCATAACTTTTCTGAGAAATGACGAAGCAATTAAAGTCCCTTTTGGGATAACTATTTGATATATCTTTAAAAAAATTAAATCTTTACTTTAAAATCTAGGGTTTTTTCCTTTTTGCCTTATAACATTTAAGGTATAAAATGAGAATTTGAGGACAACCCTGGAGAGGAGCAGTTGCTTTTCTGGAAGACGTACACCTCAAGGCGATACAGTACAGAACAGAGTAAACCCGAGCCTGTGTCTCAGCAGAACACAATGAAATACAATACAGAATAGTCTAAAACCGAAGCTACAGCATCCCAACACAAGACAACACAGCACAACAGAACACACCACAACACAGCATTCTATACAGAATAGTCTAAAACCGGAGCTACAGCATCCCAACACAAGACAACACAGCACAACAGAACACACCACAACACAGCACACTACACAGAATAGACTAAAACCAGAGCCACAGTGTCCACACTCAACACAGCACAACACAGTGTAAAACACTACAAAGCCAGTGTCCCAACAGGCCGTAATACAATATAATGCAACACAACAACACAATCTAACACAAGGCAATGCACACAACATAATACAACCTAAGAAAACAATACAACACAATGTAAAACCTGAGCCACGGATGTTTTCTCACAAGTCTTTGGGATCTGATCGTCTTGGGAATATTCTTTGACTTCCTAACCTCACCTGCTTGTCTATTTGAGACCCCATGCTCCTCGGGTTGATCAGAACTAATTCTTCTCATGCAAATTTGATTGCAACCAGACACTTTAGACAGTCAGAATATCCAATGAGCATGGTAGTGTAGATACTGCCGTGTAAGCAAAAAGACACTTTTAAGTAAAATACTATTTATGTCATTGCTCTTGATTGTCCCCGAATCCTATTTTCAAAATGTTGTCATATTTTGACTTTTTACTTGAGGGAAATATTGGAACAGTTCTCTTTCCTTCCCTTTTGTCCAGCGGTGCTGCGAACCCGAATAGAGGACTGTGGGGATTGGTGGAAGGGTGTGGCTACGCTCCCCGTGGAAGGGCGGGTGGGAGGTGAGGGGGCACTCACCTCTTCTGTACCACACCGCCCCGAACGCCATCTTAAACCTTAGTGTAAACACAAGGGCATTTCTCAAAATGAGTTCATTTCCAACCTCACCTTGTCGTGACTATGGTGCCTGAGCACGAGTATGCCCGAAGGGCTGGTGCAGCCCGTGGAGGAGCTGTTTGTGACTGAGGGTGAAGCAGCTGGAAGCCTGTCCGGAGTCTGAACGGCGCTTCCCAGGTCCCCGTGTGCGCATGCGCGTCGAGGCTGTCCATGCCTAGCAGTAGTCACGTGGTGTGCCGGGTTCTTTGGAACCTGTTTTAAAGTTTAAGCACAATGTTGACCTTTCTGTAATTTCCTAAAATTAGATTCTGTTTTCCTAAGACAGCTCAACTTTAGAGAAACACTGCTGTATAATAAATGTGTTTTTCTTTTATACGAGAACAAACTGCTGTTGGAGCTTTTGTATCGAGTGTTTACTGTGTGCTAGAAGAGAAGCAAGAAGCAGTCTGTACCCTTTGCCCATTTACACTCTACAAACCTTGGTGAAACGCAGCTAAATATTCACAAGTCCATGCCTGCCACTTGTGTTCGTTCCCAGAACTCTTTGGAAAAACTTTTGTGTTGACTCCATCAAATGTATCACCCCAGAAGTAACATTTATTTCACACCAAGTTAGGCCCTTTCTCCAGTTCATGAGTGCTGTATAAGACAGCTATATAAGACAGGGGGAGGATAAGGGAGGCTGCTACCCCGTGAGACCTCGGGTTGATTCCATCACTAAGGCCCAGGTCAAGGTTCAGTGTGGCAAGCCCAGGAACTCCATTTGATTTTGCCTGCCAGCTTCTGGGTTTACTCCGTGGGACAGCCTCCCCAGGGACTGCGTTAAACACGCCATTAGTAGTGCGTTCACCGAGTTCCTGGTGCTGCCTCACTTCCTCTGTGGTCTTCTTGGCATCCCGTGTCACAAATGAGGGCAGCTCAGAAAGTGTTACAGTGGCACCACTCATTAGTCAGGCTGGGACCCGAACCCAGAACCCTGGCCCAGGAGTCCACACTCACGGCCTTTTGTCTGCATTATTCCGTTGCTGTCTGTAACGCAGTCAATGCTGCCTGAGTGGCTCACCACCCAGTGACACAGACAGCCCTGGAGCAAGGCTGTGGTCCAGCCTCTCCTTTCTGTGTACTGATTGCCAGCTAGTGCACGTGTGTATACGTGCCATGTTGCCTACAAGCTCAGCATTCAGATTGGTCCATTGCGTCTGCCATTTCAGTCACGTCCTGGCCTGTATGCCAGGCTGGCTCTGCTTCCAAAAGCGTCAGCTTGTCTTCTTAGGGGATTCCTGCTGACAGTCTCATCTGCATGTGTGGTTCACCGATTTAACTCTGCATAATTGTGCTGTAACATTCTGGAAGGCATCTTCTTGTTTGTAGTCTTACAAGTGCTGACTGCCCACACTTCTGCAGTACACCAGGCTAGCCTCTTGTCCTCACTACAACCTGCGAACTGTTCATGCTTTTAGCTCTTGGTGTCCAGCTCAGTGCTGAATGAAGAGGGTAATAGGGGACCTGTCTCTTGGCAGTTGGGTTTGAGGAGACAGGGTCAGGTGGAGATTCTTTGAGGCAGGGAGACGTGATGAAAGTGCATGAACAGGTGGGCGAGTGAGATGGCTCAGCGGTCAAGAGCACTGGCTGCTCTTCCAGAGGACCCAGGTTCAATTCCCAGCGTCCATATGGCAGCTTCTAACTGCCTGTAACTCCAGTCTCAGGGAATTCAACACCTTCACACAGACATACGTGCACACAAACATGAATGCACATGAAATAAAAATAAATTATATGTATATATAAATAAAGGAACAGATAAAGATGCTGAGATACTTAGGCAGTTTTGTTACTCTTTGGAGTTATCTAAAATGAACCTGTAATTCCATGGCTGAAAATGGAAGTCCTATTGAGCAAAGGGGCCTCATTTCCTGGGATCAGTGGTGGAAGTGGGGTGTCCAGGCAGTGGCCACATTACTGTGTGTCTGTTGAGAGACCAGGGCATTTCCTGGGAGCCTGGAGCTAGCTGGAGTCCGCTGAAGAATAAGCCCATCATAGGTGCTCCAAACATAGCTGGTGCTTGTGGGCACAGGGACGTTTTCCTGTGTCCCCGGTTGGAAACTGCCTGTGAAATCTGGGGATGAGGGATTAGAAAGCTTGGGCCTTGGGGGATGTCTGAGTCTGGTGGCATCTAGCCTGTCACCTGGTGTAAATCTCCAGACGATCTCTCCCAGCGCAGAGATCTGGTTCTCTGCAAGATGACAATGAACACTAGCACTGTAGACTCGTGGAGCACTGCAGGTTGTAGGCACATGAGGCTCACAAGCATAACCCCCACAGCAGCTTCTTCACTGTCCCCGACATTTGCGTATGTGCGTGTGTGGTGCGTGTGTGTGCCCGTGAGTTGGCTGAAGCTGTCAAGACTTATGTCAGATGTGGAGCTCACACTGCAGGGAAATAGTAGGGGTAGTGTCCCTGAGTCTCAGTGCAGCCCTCACTGCTCTCCTGACAACGAACACCAACCGTACAGTTTCCTATTCTTTGCCCAAGCCCAGCCTGTGACCGCTGTGGCCACACACCTGGGCTGCCCAAGAGATCGCATGTGGGGTATTTCAGGGACCATGCTCAGCCTAACCTCACCCCTCCAGCCCCAGCTGTGCCCAGCCCTAACCAGCAGCTTTACAGTGGGTCATGCCAGGGGCAGCTACTCCCTGGCTGTGATGGGGGACAAGAGACTAATGACAGAGCCTTACTCTTAAGAGGTGAATTCAGGGAAGAAGTTTGGTGTAGATGGTGTGTGAACTATTACATCAGTCCGTCTGAAGCTGTAACTTCACATGGACATTCAGAAAGCCACTAAGCATCCCTAGCCTACTCCTTGGCATTGTGAAATCATCCCCAAGGTCATAACCAATAAAAATAAATGCACGTATGGTCACAAAAGCCAGGTGCAAGGATGGTAAGAGGCTAGTGCTTATTGCCCTAGAGGCCCACTTGCAATGGAATGAGTTAGTCATGATGGAATGTTGTTCAGGAGTATTTGACTGGCAGGGCAGCACACATGCACACACACACACACACACACACACACGAGAACCTGTGTATAATAGCATTGAACATGTTCTTAGGAGTCAGTATATTGATTGACCTGGGGGCGGACAATCTGCCGTGGAGGTCATCTCTATGTGGTTGAACTGATACACTTACGTTATACACAGCGTTTGTGAATGTTTCTGTCCATGCCTGGGAAAGATGGTGACTTTAGGAAACAGTAGTGACACTTGTTTGAAGCCAAGCGTGGTACATGATTGGCACTCAGAATCTGACTGTGCCAACAGAATGAAGAACACATACCCTCCTGCTGCTCTGAGCAGAGGTAGAGTCAGGAGATTAACAGGGCTCATGAACAGTATTATGGGGAGTGCTCCCTGGAGCACAGACAAGGTGAGAGCCAAATGCTGCTTTCCGCTGTGTGTGTGTGTGTGTGTGTGTGTGTGTGTGTGTCTGAGAAGGGCTTCAAAAAGTATGTGCAGAGAAGCCTGGAGCCAAAAGAGGGTGCTGGGTGCCCTGGGGAGAGAGGGGACGTGCACATCCATGCTGGGGCAGTCCCAGGAGCTCATCTGTGCTCTGGCCTTCCCTGGAGTGGTACCGACCTACCCAGAAGGCCACACTGCAGGAGGTCTTGTTTGTACTCTGGGCACAGCTGCAGCTTTGGGAACCATTTTCCTGCAGACAGTGCTGAGTGGAAACAGGGCTCTAAAAGGATCCCCAACACTCTGAATTATTTATCCGCTAAAGCATTCATCATGGATGAGCTGGCTCTCCTCCTGCAGTGCTCCCTCCCCTCCCAGCAGCCATACTGGGTCACACCTTTATAAAACATTTTCTCATACATTCCCAAGAGCTTTCTATGGCTGGAGTTTTCCAGAGGTGCCAACTGCCTTCCTTAGCTCTGGGTGTCTTCGGGGGGCAGCATGGGGCAGAGCCTGGAGCCCAGCTCCTGGCAGGCAGCCCAGCGCGGGCCCTAATGGGACATCTGCAGCAGCACTTCCTCTGGCTCTCTCTGTCCTCAAGGCTGGAACCTCACTGTTGTCAGAAAACTCTGTAGCGGGGTCTCACCCGACCCAACAAAAGCTGTGACCAACACTGGCGCTTCATGCCCTTGCCACCCCAGGTACCAGTATGGCTGAAGTACAGACCAGGGCCTGCCTGTCTGAAGTGTTAGCTTAAGGGTCTCACGGCTAAAGGACAGCAATGGGTCCTAGATGTGCAGTTGGGGAGGTGGGTAGGGAGGTGGTTCTGTGGTAAGACCGTTTGCTAGTCAATCCCCAGAACCTAAATAAAAGCTAGGCAGGGCTGCATGTGCCTGGAACCCCACCATAGAGGGGCAGAGACAGGTGCATCCTGAGAGTCCTGTGGTCAGTGAGCATGTCCGGCTCTTCTCTCCTTGACCACCCTGACCTGGCCACAGGGGCACCTGGGTGTTGAGGCCCAAGTGGAGCCTGTGATAGAGCTGCTTATCTGAACAGTGTTAGGGTCCCTGACTTGACAGACTGACATCCGGGGACCGGCAGGCATGCAGGACCAGGACTCAAACACTGAGGCAGTTATTGTTTTGAAGCTTATGTCTCCTGCTCATATGGGTTTAATACAGACACCAACAGGTGTGGCTGGTTCCTGACTGCTGCTCTTTCCAGGCCGAGCTTGGCTTTCCACAGTGATGTTGCCCCTTTCCCCCCAGCTCCCATGTTATTTATATGGAATGCCACTGGGTAAAGGTTACAGTCCAAAGCGCTGGGCAACACTCCAAGCAAAATGGAACTGGCCTGTCTGCAGGACTGGTGCTACAACAGGGAGGCTACACTGAGATGGGAGGGTGGCATGGCGGGCACAAAGGGCCTCCTCAGGATCTCTGTGCAGGAGTTTGGGAGGCAGAGGCTGAGCTGGCCCAGGAGGCCCCTCCTGCCTCCTGCAGTGCTGGGGTCTTCTAGGGAGGCCTCAGTCTTCAGCCACAGGGGGAGGCGCGAGCTGCAGCTGAAAGTTCTCGTTCTGGAAGATGCTGTTGAAAGCAAGGCCACTCTGGGAGCCTGCAAATGGCCTACAGCTGTCACCGCTGCGGTTCTGGGAGAGTTCTGTAAGGAGAGCCAGCTGCAAGAAAGAGGACAAACGTGAGGTGTGGGAGGGCACAGCCTGTGGGGGGCAGAGGGAGAGAGGGTCCTGCTCTCTGCCCACAAGGAGTGAAAAACACTCAGTTTGGATCGCAAGGTGGTGTCTCCTGCAAGGGACGTTCCCATGGGCACAGGAAGATGCTGCTCGGGTGGGAGCACTCCAGACCCAGTTGCCTTCCTGTGCACAGCCTCCCTTAGACTCTCTCCTCCACATCTCTCCCATAGGTGTCCTGTGGTACCTTCCTGTGGTCCAGAATTATCATCACTGGCTTTCACCTCTCTCTATGGAAACCTGGATATCTGGCCACCAATTTGGTTTGGCCACCAAGTGACACTCCTGGATTCCACCCCTCCTCCAACACACTCTCCCTACTTCTATTTGTTTGTAGTCACCAATGGCCTTGGCACTGCCCCTCGTCTGCAAGTGGTTTAGTTCTGGAACACCTACCAGGAGGAACCCTTCCTGCCAGCCCCCTGAAAAGCCAGGCTGTACACCTGGCTGCCTCCTCTCGCCTAGCTGGCTTTTTGCAGGTTAGAGTCTGGCAGGCTGGTGCTCAGATGCCCTTGCCTGTCAGAGGAAATAAGTCGGTGACCAGGAGCTGGGACTCCTGCCTGCTAAGCGACAGCACCTGGCTCTCCCACAGTGCTAACCTGAAGATTCACTGAAGGTCAGGACTTAAGCCCAGAACTGTGGCTGGGGCCTGGAGATGGAGCATGGTGCCCCAAGGCTGCTCTCAGGAGCATTGCTGAGGCCTCACTGGAGGGCGATGAATGTCTTTCTGTAGGGACTGCCCCCAGGGGAGGCAAGTAGCCAGTGAGCCTTCAAATGCCTCAGTGTGACTCTGTGCATCGCATCTGTCTCCTGGCATCAGTCCTCTGGAATCTCTGCAAGGCACAGGCAACAGTTTTACAGGGCCAGACAGGCTGGGTGCTTTTCATGGGTGGCATGTCTAGTCCTCCACAGAACCCTGAGGAGGGACTCACTCTGGACCACCAAGCTGTGACAGGGTAGGATTCAAACTCAGATGCATGTGGCCATTTCTGCTCAGCCAAGCTGCCTGTGGTCTGGCCTTCTGGAGGTTACATTCCCGCCCTTTCTGTACATCTTATGGCACTTCCGACTCTGAAATCCACTCAGCTCGTGAAGGGTCTGTGAGGAGATTATGCCCCAGGTTTCCAAAAGAACAGGTGATGGACAGTGTCCTCAAGGGGCGTCTGCATTCTGACACCATGGCAGAGACCAACCACGAAACAGGCTCCTATTTCTTAAGAGTCTCACTCTAGCTTCTCCTGTCTCAGGCACTAGGAAATCACTAGCCCTGAGGAAAGCTCAGCATGTGGAGCAGAATGGTGGCTCCAACTCCAATTCCTGGTCAGAGCTCGGTGGCAGGCAGGAAAGGCCCGAGTGACACCAGCCAGTTCAGTCAAACTGCAGGGTCTCATTCGAGAGAGCCTGGAGGTTTCCAGAAATAAGAACCTCTGTCCAGACCAACAACTCAAGAGATATGCCACTTTATCCCCAGTCTCTTCTTGAGAACGGCATGAGAGCAGGGCTACATGCCCAGAGGCAGCTGGGAAGAGACAAGCTCAGAAACACCCCCCCACACACTGGGTGGAATGTGGGTGTGACCTGGAGTGGAGTCGTTGACCTGTTCTTCCCTTCTTCCCTCCTTCCAGCAGCTGGGAGACAGCCTGGGCTATGCAGAAGGGAAGGGAAAAGAAGGTTCTCACCAGTTGGACTTGCGTGGTCCCTGTGCTAACACAGAACCTTACCTAGAGGACAAGTAATCTGGAGGAAAATGTCTAAGAGTGCAGAAAATATGTTTCCAGGTTTCCACAGGGGAAGGCTGAGCCCAGGGTGCTGCTAGGCCTGTGCTCTCGATGCCTGGATGGGACGTGGGCCATTCCTGAAGGCAGGCAGGCTGAGAGCCCGGGGACATGCTTCCACCTGCCATGGACACCTGTGCAGGACTGACTGCTCTCCTCCCACAGTTGTAAGAGACCAAGAGTTCAGCCATGTCCAGTTCCCCAGTCTTCACCACAGCTAGCTAGGTGGTCACAAACCTACCTTGTAGACAAGAGAAGAAGTATATACAACTTCTAGCTACTGTTTCTGAAGAGAGGGATAGCCTCATCTTCCTTTTACTCTGCTTGCTAGCTGGCACACAGAAGCAGTGGGCAGAGCTGGACTGACCATGCTGAACTAAGTGAGCAGAAGCCTCAAGCTGAGGGAGACCTGGAGGCTCAAGGATGATGTCCTGGCTTCCCGCATTTATGCTTCCACCTAATGCAAGCCACTGCTGCTTAGTATTGGTCTTTCGTGGCCCAGCTACAACTAAAGCAGATGTTGAGGAGGGCATGGCAGTAGGGCAGGTTTGGCAGTCTCAGATATGAACTTCCTGAAGGAAGACACAGGCTTCTAGTTTGCTCCCTATGGAGACAGGCCATGCATAGCCCACCTGTGTCCTCACCCCCCCCCACCTTAGCAGCAAATTCTGAGAGCCCTGGAGGCCAGGACTGGTGGGCCATGTGGTCAGAACAGGTATAAGAGGGCACCTTAAAAGCCAGAGAGGGAAGCAGGACTCCGAACAGTAAGTTACAAATCAGAAACAGAAACATCAACCATAAACCATTACCCGAGAACTTCCTCGGTAGAGCCGGCAGAGCTGCTCGAAGGCTTGGATTTGCTGGGGATCCAGAGCAGGTTCTGAGTTTGCCTAGGGAATAAAGAA
>LOEQ01003989.1:33288-46212 GCA_001685075.1 Bramus lutescens
ACCTAGCATCCTTCTGAAGGCCACTCTGATGCTCCTCCCAGCCGCATCCTCTATTTGGGAACCTAGCATCCTTCTGAAGGCCGCTCTGATGCTCCTTCCAGCTGCATCCTCTATCTGTGAACCTAGCATCCTTCTGAAGGCTGCTCTGATGCTCCTCCCAGCTGCATCCTCTATCTGGGAACTTAGCATCCTTCTGAAGGCCGCTCTGATGCTCTTTCCAGCTGCATCCTTTTTATCTGTGGACCCTTTCCCCACCATGACCTCTGAACTCACCCCACTCATGGCCTCCCTGAGGGCTTCTGAGCAGAGTGCCTTCGGTCCATCCACTCTTGTGCCCCCATAGCCATCACNTAATGTGGCTTCCCCAGACAGTCTTTCTTTGCCATTTCCTTGTTCATTATAACTTTGGCTGCAAGACCAGTCTACTGCAGCTTGAAGGGATGCTGGAGCACCTCTGTCATCTGTCTATCTGTTGTCCCCTGCCCCCAGGAGCCTGCCAGCGCTGCATCAGACTTTGTCTGACTCACACTTGGCGAGGGGAGAGGGATTCCTGGGAAGGAGCCCTGGAGGTCAGCAGTGTATCTGAACACTAGTGCTCATCCCACATGACCTCGGGGAGTCATTTCAATCCTCTGACCCTGGAGGTGACCCTTGGGAGGTCACTGACAGTTAAGATAGATGACAGCCTGCCTCCCAACAGGCAAGGGCTCAGTCACGCTAGCTGTTATAACTGTACCTCAGAGGCACCCTTGGTTAGAGGTTCATCTCTGAAGTGTTTTGTATTTGTGCATTAGGCTAGTGAAAACCGTCTGTTGTTCCCTTCACTATGAACCTTTTATGCAGAAAGGAAAAGGGTTTCTCAGACACCCCCATACACACACACGGGTGGGGCTTCAGAGCTGAAGCATGTGGGGGTTGACTTAAGCTAGAGGGTAAGCACTGAGGCCTGGTGCAGACACAGCCATGAGGAACATCGCTGAGCGCATGTGGAGCCCTGGCTGCTGCGTGCCACCAGGAGCCATCCCACCAGGGTCTCAAAAGTGCTCTGAGAAAGGTCCTGGCAGATCCGTTTTCCCAGCAGGGAGAGTATTCACTTTAATTAATTAAGTTAGTAATCTAGGGCATGCGTGTATGCCATGGTTCCTGAGGGGAGGCCACAGAACAACCTACGGAAGTCAGCCTTGTCCTGCTACTATGTGAGTCCTAGGGATGGAAACCAGTTTTGTCAGGTTTGGTGGCAGCAGCCTTTACACTGAGGTGTCTCGCTGAGCCAGATGTGAACTTAAGATAGTATGAAATACAGAAACTTTAAGGCATATGTAAGTTGTCTTTGTTCCTTTAACATTTGCATGCCCCTCCCAGAGACAGCTGCCTAGGGCTTCCCGCCTTGCTGGCCCGGCCTGCAGGTACCAAAGCTGTCTTTCCGCAGGAGGAAAGGAAGTCTGAAGCTCCAGAAAGCAGCTGAAGAGAAAAGCGCTCACATCTACCCAAACATAATGTCACAGCTGGTCTAGCGCGTGGCTGTCTCCTTCTTGACACATGTGATAATATGGCCAGCTGAGGAGGTGGCTGAGGAGGTGCAGAGCAGATGAGAACTGGGGCTTGCTCTCATTTGGCTACACTCATTCCAGTGGATCACGCAGACAGGCGAAGGAGCCCCGACAACCTGAGCGTGCTGGAGCTGCCTTGACACTTGTCAAGAGACAGTTGGCCTCAGCACTATTTGGTAGGAAAAATGATATTGGAAAGAGTATGTATCACAGTCCGACAGATTTATAAGATGTCCAAGGAGGTTCTAGGACCTGAAGATCAGATAAATACACCAAGCGTGGCTCAAACTGAAGCCCAGCAGGGGAATGCCACCACTGCTAAGGCACAACCACTGGCGAGCATGGCCCAGCACCTCTTTCAGATCCCTTAGCAGCGGTGCCCAGGCTGGACCAGGGCACATGCTCTGTACTGCCCATTCTACACCACTGCCTCGTCCCATATAAGGGGCCCTCCCTGGTTATCGTGCGGCCTGGTGCTCTAGCTTTCTTTCTTTATTGTGGCAAACACCCTGACAAAGAGCAGCTTTGGGAAGGGGCATTATTAGTCTATCCAGGTTTCGGTTCATTGTTTCAGTGACGTCAAGGCAGGGAACTAAATAAAGCCTTGTGTCCACAGTCGGGGCAGACAACACAAGCACCATCCTTGCCCCTAGCAGCTTTCTCCCCTCTACATTGCTCAGGAGCCTCTTTGGGAGTGGGCAGGTGGGTGGGGGTGGTAGAAGGGGATGTGGGTGGGGTGGGTATGAGTGAGGGATGGGAGTGGTAGGGGTGCGTTGGGAGGCCCTGCTGGTCAGATGCTGCAGTCTACCATAATTCAGCAACTCTCCCAGGGCTCGGCACAATATGGAGGACTCCTTCCCCTGTCCCAGAGGGGCTTCCTGCTCTCTTCCTAACCTTATCTGAAGGATGTCTCTAGGCCTGGATGTCTGACTTATCTCAAGGATGACCCCTGACACAGTTCCCTGCAAATGTTCTTCCCCTGCTGTCCACATGGTAATTAAGCAGCATGTTCTAGCTATTTTCATAGGGCCATGTTGCCACTAACCCAGCTTATGATAGGAGCAGGCCACCTAATGCAAACTAGGGTTTGCCTCAGCTACCACTCCAATCCTATATTCCCTATACTCTGGAATAAAGCTGAACTGTCTCACTCAAGTCATATCCCAGAGGGCTAGCTCCGCCATGTCCACAGGCTGGGTGCAAAGTTTTGTGTTGCTGCTTCTGCTCCTTTGTCCTTGTGGACTGGTGGCCAATGAACTGCTAGAAAAAAGGGGACCCCACAGGTGGGTGTGGGAGTGGTGTGGTCCACAGTGGGCTGGGCCCTTCTACATCAAGTAACAATCAAGACAGTCCCCCAGAGACACCCCCACAGGCTAACCTGGATTGAGATTAATTGTTCATTTAGACTCGAGGTGGTGTCAAACTGAAAGATGAAACTAACTGGCACAGGAGGGTTTAGTAAGAAAGGTCCAGCAAGAAGCAAGCAAGCAGAGCAGGGACTTGTGGAATATTAGCTTAAAATGTGTGACATTTGTTAATGCTATGGAACATTTATTTAATGATGCAAAGATGTATTGCACTCTTTTATGTCGTGTTTGTTGAACTCTGGGAAGCTGTGTTACTCTGCCTGTCTAAAACACCTGATTGGTCTAATAAAGAGCTGAATGGCCAATAGCAAGGCAGGAGAAAGGACAGGCTGGGCTGGCAGGCAGAGAGAATAAATAGACAAAAAAGAAGCAAGAGAGAGCAAGGAGCAAGAGAACAAGAAGGGGAGGATACTAGGGGCCAGCCACCCAGCTAGTCACTGAGTAAAAGTGAAAGTAAGACATACAGAAGAAAAGGAAAAAGCCCAGAGGCAAAAGGTAGATGGGCTAATTTAAGGAACTTTAGTTAGAAATAAGCCAACTAAAGCCAGGCATTTATAAGTAATAATAAGCCTCTGTGTGTGATTTATTTGGGAGCTGACAACCAACAATGGGAAAACAGTAGGGAAGGGAGGCCATTTGAAAAAGATGCTGCAAAAGCCAAGTGACCACACGGCAGAGCAGTGACAGCAAGGAAAGCTGCCGCCTTATGGAGATACTTGTATAAACTGTCTTTGGCCTGAAGAAATACTGGATCATGTTCAAATGTCATTAAACTACACTTCACGTAGAATCATATCATGATGGAAAATGCAGAGGTCCTGCCACTTCTGAAGAGCTATGGAAAGTTCCCTCAGACCCTGTAAAAAGAAAACCTGTGTTGGACACTGTGATCTCTTAAGCTTTTTGTTACTAATGTATTTCCTTCCTTCCTTCCTTCCTTCCTTCCTAGGAAGGAAGGAAGGAAGGACCCTCCCTCCCTCCCTCCCTCCCTCCTTCCCTCCCTAACTTCAACCAGGTCTCCCTGTGCCTCAAACATGAATTAGGCCACTCTCTGCCTCCTGACTGCTGGGCCCAGTACATGCCACCTTGTTTAGATCAAATGGTCTGCTGCCGGAGAAACAGTGACTGACGGGAGCTTAGTCGTAACTATTTCTGGGGGCTGAGAGAAACGCTGGTTTTATATTATTTCTCACAGACATGCAGTTCTACAACATCTAGACTGTTCTCACTCACTTTATTACAGCAGTTATACTTTGGACGCAATTACGATCTTCTTAGGACAGTGAAGGTCATGTCACAGGGTAGCAGAGTGTGACGCTAAAAACAGAGCCATGACATCAAGCCCCAGGGAAATACTGGATAGCTGTAGGTGTTCTGGGAATGGGATACACTGCCTACCCCTGGGAGTTTGCTGGCTGAGTGGGAAGTGCAAACACTCAGGTAAGGTTCACTCGGCAGTTTCTGACCCACTGTGTCTTGGACTTCAGTGAGGAGAAGTGCTCAGCGTGTTGTTAAATGCCAGCTCTGGACGGCAGTGTCCAATGGAGACCCCACAATGTGGGAGGCCGAGGCAGGAGCAGTTTGTTGGTGAGACTCTCTTCAATGTTTTTGTAATAAAAGATTTGGGCTAGCAGGTAATGGAGTGGGGTTTGAAGACAGGCACCTCAAGCAGTGAGAGGGATGGTATCTGCACTGTATGGTGACAGGCTACATTTAGGTTATATGTGTTTTAGCTCCTGGTTCAACTGTATCCAGCAATTAATTAGCCCCGTTCCCCCCCACAAGATGACTCAATTAGGTATGTTGCTTTCAACATTTGTTGGATTTACATGCACCCTGACAATCCTTGCTAAGACTGTTTAATTAGACCATAATGTCCTTGCTAAACAGTTTGTTCAAATCTTACTGGATTGAACACTTAACATTTTTACCATGTACACAGGGTTATGCAAACTGAAGACAGTTGGGAGGTTTGCCCAATAAAACATGTAAAATACACACGCCTATAGGAGATATTTTTCAAAGTATATAGCATACCTGGTGAGCTCTGGCCTTGCCAAGGTGCCATTTAAATTTCTTGCCTTTAAATTTCTTGGAGCTGCCAGGTGAAGGGGGTTTTAATAATGTATCTGTGGAGGTTTGACTGAGAATGGCCCCCAAAGGCTCATGTATTTGAATCCTTGGACCCCAGTTAGTCGAAGTGCTTGGGAAGGATTAGGAGGTATGGCCTTGTTGGAGAAGGTGTGCCACTGGGGTGGGCTTTGAGGTTTCAGAAGCACATGCCAAGTCCATCCCCCTCTCCCTCTCTTTGCCTGCATCTTTCGGACCAGATGTGAGCTCTTGGCTATGCTCAAGCACCATGCATACCTGCCAGGACCAACCCTCTGAAACTACAAGCAACCTCCCAGCTAAATGCTTCATCTATAAGTTGCCTCGGTCATGGTGTCTTCTCACAGCAGTAGAAGAGTGACTAAGATAACATCCTGGAACAGTGAAGAACATATCACTGAAAGTAACAGGTTCTTTCTTATGACATGAACCTGTCACCCTAAGCACCAAGAATTTGCCTTCTTATGGGAGCCTTGAGACCATCCAAGAAGTAGAGCATGATTGTGCTAACCCATGAACGGCCAGAGCCGCACACAGTAAGCGTCTGCAGACAAGTGACTCAAGGGGCAATGAAACAGCTGTCTGTTGAAGCACTTAGGACCTTGTAGGTGCTCGCTGCCATCGAGCCCTTCCTGAGCTGAAAGCCAGGAGTTTTAGGCAGCAGCAACAGGTAGTACACACAACAGTTGAGGTGATGACCTGAACCCCATGCCTCTAATGGGAGGAGAGTGGGGGTAGACAGAACTCCTGCAAACAGATGTGCCCAGAAGGCTGGGCATTTGGCTGTGGCCATGAGTCTTCCAAGGTGCTGACTGGCTCCTGCCCACTCCCTCCAGTTTCATGAACTGGGATTCAGTTCTGTGGCTCAACAGGGATTTCTAGTGATGCTAGTGTCAGTCCCTGGGTACAAGGATGGACAATGCCTTCTTCTGCAAGTTGCCTTGGTCATGGGATATCTTCACAGCAACAGAACAGTAACTAAGACACCTGTCAATAGCTCCCTGGGCACGAGTTTTCATTCTTAAACAATTCAGATCATTCTCTTCCATACACTCCCACTTGTCTCCTTCCCATCCCTACCACACTCTTCCAGTTCTTTGATGACTTTTGGTTTGGTTGGGTTTAGCCAGGGCCATCTGTATACCCATTGGGTTAGAGGTGGAGCCTGGATGGGTCATTGATGGGTCCATGCCTGAAGGCAATGATTTCCTCTCCCCTGAACTATCAGTAACACACAGCTCAGCAGTGAGAGGGAGGGCATGGCAGGGTCAGCACTAGATCTTATTTGTTCTATCCTCAGCACTCTGTACCCCAAAACCTGTTCAGCAAACATTTGCTAAAACCCACATCATGCCTCATTCCGAGCCATCAGTTCTACAGCTAGACTTTGTAAAGGTTCCTGTGATCTCAGGTATGTTTGTCCTACATGTCAGCCAAACCATTAATTTCATCTTATTTAATCCAGTTTGGGAAAGGTATTTTTAAATATCAGGAGAAAATGAACAAACAAGGCCTGTGCCACCGCAGATGCTAGGGTTGGAGGCCTGCGCTGTGCCCCTGTGCTAGAGCTGATGCTCCCTTCAACAATCCCTACCGCACAATCTTGGGTGAGGCCCCTGCTCTCTCTGAGCAGGGAGCTGTTGTTCACTTTTGGTAACCCAGGGATACTATTCAGAGCTTCCAATATGAAATAACTAAGCAGCTGGAGGGAAAGTCATGCCCAGGACTCCAAGAGCTCTCTCAGGGTGGCACTCAGAAGACACAGAATAACCTGCAGGCCCTGCATACACAGCCAGTCTATATCGTGTGCCTGCATGGGACATCATCCTAATGAGACCAGAGACCCAGAAACAGAGCACTGAAGCACAGTGCAGAGGCCACAGTGATGGGGCCAGGGGACAAGAAGGGGCATGCTGCATCAGAGAGTATGGGGCAAAAGAGAATGGCATCCTGGAAATGGAAGCTATCCGAGGGCAGGACCACGCACGTACTGATCGCTAGTACCAAGCTCAGGCTGAAGCAGCTCTGGAATGAAGATCTGCCCATCAGATGACCAGAGACAGCATTCTCACTTCTTCCTTACTCAACAGTAGACCGGCCTCCTCCTGGATTCTAGCTGAGTGGCTCTGGAGATATTTAGTGTCTCTCAGTTTATTTTGTTGTCTACGAAGCTCTGCTTTGCAAAGCTATCAGGAGACTTATAGACTGTATGGATCTGGTGCCCATTTGATGTTTAATAATGGGAGCCATAACTGAATGAGTGTCTTATGTTGGAAGTGCTTGGGAGAAAGCACAGTGGGCTAGGGTGGGACACCTGAGCTCTCACCTGCTCACCAGTTTCCCGTGAGCACCACTGGGCCCAAGCTCAGTGTAATTCAGAGTATTGCTACTATGCACCAAAGTCTACCATCCAGGGGATGTGTATTTAGGGTAGGGGAGCTTCAAGGCACACAGTGCTATTTACTGAAGCCAATCATGGCTTATAGTGCGAGTCAAAAGCAAACTAGGGCAGCCAACTAGAGGCACTGCCACAAAACAGCCATGAAGGGAAATGAGATTCAGTGAAAAGATGCTGTTCAGGGAAACTGGTCTGCCAAGCCAATGTCATGCACAAGGGAAAGTGGGAGCAACAAGCATTCCACCCAAAACTTCTAGAAATGAGCAACACTTTCAGCAGAGGCAGGATACAAAGCCAAGCTAAAAGACAGCCTTCCTACATGTCAATAACAAGCAATCTAAGGAACAGATCACAGATGCACTTCCATTCACAATAGCCTCAAAAATTAAAATATCTAGGAATAAGCATAACCAAGTAGGTAAAAAACCTTGACAATGAAAACTTAAAAATTCTGGTGAAAGAGACTAAGAACACTAGAGGATGGAGAGACCTCCTGTGCTTGTGGATTAGCAGCATTAGTACTGTGAAAATGACCATCCTACCAAAGTCAAGGCAACCAACTAAAATCCTTACAGAAAATAAATAAATAAATAAAACATTTTAAAATTCTGTACAAAGGTGTGGGAAAAGTCTTTCTAAACAGGACTCCATTTGCTGAGGAATTGAGGCTAACAGCTGACAAATGAGACTCCATAAAACTAAAATGCTTCTGCACACCGAAGGAAACAACCAAGTGAAGGAGACGCCCGCAGAGTAGGAGGGAACCTTTGTCATCTACGCTGAGATAGAGGATTAATGTCTAGACTACAAAGAACTCAAAAAACAGTAAAACAAACAAGCAAAATGACTCAAAACAAACAAACCAGGCTATAGATCCGAACAAAGAGGTCTCAAAAGGTGAAATAAAACTGGTTAAAAAATATCCTCAAAAGTGTTCAGCTCAAGGCATGGTGGCATATGCCTTTAATCTAGCAAGGCAGAGACAGGTGGATGTCTGAGTTAGAGCAGTTAGGGCTACATAGTGAGACCCTGTAGACACTGTTCCCACCCCACCAAAATGCTTAACATCCTTAGCAATCAAGCAAATGCAAATTAGAGTCAGTGTACCGCCTTACCCCTCCCTAGAGCTCCATCTGCATGATTCCTTTTTACTCTGCTGGCTTTTGTGGTTATTTTATGATATATACTCATTTCTAAAGATTCAGAGCTAGGATCCATGTATGAGAGAAACTATACGGCATTCGTACTCACTCAGCACAGTATTTTCCAGTTCTATAGATTTACCTGCAAAATATCCTTTTCCTTGATAGCTGAATAGTATTTCATAGTGTTTGTGTATGTGTGTGTGTGTCTCACATTTCCATCATCTCAGTTGAAGGAACCACCTCCTAGCTCTTGTGAACAGAGTGGAAATGAACATGGCTGAGCAAGCACCTGTGGAGCAGGATGTTGAGTCCTTTGCATGCTGGGTCAAACCTACATTTATTTATTTATTCATTCATTCATTTAAAGAATTCACCACACTGACTTCCTCAGTGGCTACAGCAGTTTGTAACAGCATCGGTACTGAAGAAAGGCTGTCTTTCCCTACATTAGCATCAACATTTGTTGTCTGTTGTTCACTGACTGACTAACCATTCTGACTGTGTTAGCAACAACTGTCCACCTGAACTTAAGGCTTACTTATAGAGGGAGTTCACACCTGGTACCAGAAGCCTAGCCAGTTACAACGGCTGGAGAGGTCCTAGGCCTAGAGCAGAACCTCCTACTGCCATTTTCCTAAACCAGTATAACTTCTAACTTTATTTTTCTGCAACAGCACCAAGTTGGACATCTACAATGCTACCTAAACAGCTAAGGCTTTTGGGAAAATTACAGAGAAGGGAGCAGAGAGACTGTAAGAGCCAAAGAATCATGATAATGTCTTGTAGACATATCAAGACAGTATCTTCTAGACATTTCAGGGATGCTGCCCCCATGAAATCACAACAGTGTGGTCACCTAAACGAGACCTGCATAATGGCAATACCAGTTGACGTGACAATGTGGATGGGGACAGTTCTAAAAGGCTCCACCCCAAGATGAAGAGCTACAGGCAATCAATGGCTGCTGAGGAAGGAAGAATCAGCTTTCTCCAGGGACAAGTCCCTTGATAGGCTTTCCAATCCTAGCAATCAACCCTAAACACGTATGTATACAAATGACACTAGATGAATTCAATAGGTTATATGCATGTATGCATGCATGCGTGTGTGTATATATGCATGTAAGTGTATGTGTAACAATAATAATTAAAGAAGGTCATAGATTTGAGAGGGATTAGGGGCACAGGAGGAGCTAGAGAGGAGAGAGGAAGAGATGGAAATAGTCACATATTTGTAAAAAAAATTCTAAAAAAATTACAATTTAGATTGAAAAGAAAATGGGAGAAAAAAACTAAACTAAAACTCTGAACAGTGTGGCAAGCCACAGCATAGAGCCCTCCCCAATGTCCCAAACCATCCCAGCATGGAACTAAGGAGGACTGATTTCCCCCAGTCACAAGAGAAGGAGAAGAGACTGGTGCTAACTTGCAGCAAGTTTCTTTCCACTGCTAAGGGCTGGATGTTAAATTGGAGCTGAACATTTTAGGGGAAGAAACAGTGCCACCCTGGAAATGACCTGCAATGCTCAGCATTAAAGTAAATCCGCTCGAAAATGAGGTCTTGGTGATCCGCAAGAGCCCTGGGGAGAGGCAAGTGAGGTGAGCACAGCATGCCGACGGGTGGGCTGCATAGCCGGGTGACTCACAGAGGTGCTGTGAGCGAGCTGTAATTACATCCACCAGAGAAAACCAACCAGGGCATTCCAGACCCATAGCCCTCTGAGCCACAGAACCAGTTTCATTGCAGAAGCATCTGAGCCACCTCCACCCTGAAGGCTATGCTCCCAGGAGGGATGTGAGGCTAGGGAGCCTGCACGTGAGCCTTCCAAGCACACACAAGAACACGAATGGGCACAGAAAGCTGCAATCTGCTTGTACATTTCGTGCTCATAATCCACATGCGAAGATTTCATTTCCTAATCATCTTCCCACCTAATATGCTTCGGAGAGCCTTGGGCAATTGGTGTACTGAACCAACACAGCCTGTGTCTTCCGTGGGTAGAACCATAATCTGCTGGGGTACGAGTGCAACAAAAACTCCATTTCTGCTGTTCTCCTGCCTGTCCTCAACTTCACTTTTAAATCCGTTATCATCATAATCGGCTGCAGCCTTCAGCCAGACTTTTACTATCATCTGAGCTGTTCCAACCTAGAGCCCTAACCATTTAAAGCTCTTTGTTAAAATGAAACCTGGCTTCAAAGGTAAGAGCAAACTGCAGCTCTTGCTCTGCAAACAGAAAGTGCCCTTCCTGAAGGTCCAACACGGTATGCTCTCACACCTAGTACCTGACCCTCCAGGCCCTCCTATGTCCCAGTGACTCAACACTCCACAGGTCACAGCTAATAATGAGTTAGATAATGAGATATAACACATCAGGCTATTAAGCTGCCCGAGAAAGTGACCAACTGGGCAGGACAGGTTGAAGAGGCAGTCACGGCTCTAGGGTGATGGACACGCAAATGCTGGCAGTGCTGGCTGAAGCTTCTGTGGTGGGCAAAGAGCAGCCAGCAGGACTGCTGCAGCCTAGTGTCGCTGCCAGGCGCTGGCCATTTCTGCAGCACTCTATGCACTGTCTCTTCAGGCCCCATTGCACCCTACAAGGGACTTCTGTTGCTGTCACTTTAGTGATGTACCAAAGGTCATAACTGTGGAGTAGCACGGATCTGAATGGGGGATATCAAGTTCCAGGGACTTCTTTATCTGTCATGGTCTCAATATCAGTCTGACAAAAACAGTCACAAGAAACGCAAAGAACGGAAACGGGCCTGCCTGGGTCAGTCACACAGGTGGCCTCTGGCCTTCTAGGGAGTCTCTGTGATTCTGCTCTGCAATGTCAAAGTTCAACCCTCAGGCCCTCACGAGAGAAGACAATGAGAGGGAAAGCTAGCTGGGCGGTAAGCGGGCCATGTGAAGAACCAAGCCTGCTGCAGGGAGGTGCCTCAAGCCTCATGTAAACCAGCTGTGCCATCCTGGTGCTAACCATGCTTTCTGCAGCCCCGGTGTGGACTCTGAACCTGACTCTGATGCTGCACATTAGCATCATGAATCAGTTGTGCTGCTGCCCTGGATAGTCATCACCTCATTTGTGAAGCAGGAGGAGGAGGGCAAGCGGGAGACGCAGGCTTCCTGCTGCCTGGAGGGCTCTTGGTCTCCTGTCGGATGCCTCTTCCACAGCAGCAACCCAAGGAGGACGGATTTACTGTCTGTATGCAGCAGGACACTGAGGTTCTACTGTGCTAATGTACTGTTTGTACATGACAAGGTGAGCCATCAAACCACATCTGTGGCAGACAGAAGGTGACAAGAAATTACAAGGCATTATGGGTGTCCCATGGCAGATTCAGCTGCTTAATTTGCTAGGGTGCTGAGTCTGCACCTGCCAAGTGTCTTCCAGGTCACCCAAGAGGCAAGTATCACTAAATGCTGTTTCATTACCCAAAGAAGCACAAGTGTTTCTGTGTGAAATGGTGTGTGGCGGCCTGATGATCATGTGGGGTCGTCTGTCAGTCTCTTGTCTCTCTTTTTCCTTCCCCTTAGATATGGAGCCTCTTACTATACCTGGAGCTCATCAACTGGCTAAACAGCCAGCTTGGGGGATCCAGCTGCCTTTGCCTCCCCAGACCAGGGCCCACAGACCTGCTCTGCTTCTCTTTGTGTGCTTTGTTTGATCTACATATTCTGTGCTCTCTCTTTCACCACAGAATGTCCCTGAATTAGAGGGATGTTTCTGAAAGCCATATGCTACCCATGCACTCGCTTGGCTACCCCCACCTAGCCCACTGTGAGAGACAACACCTGGGGAACAGAGGCTGATGATCCTGTCACACCAGAGTGGATTTTGAGAGCTGGTTTGACAACCTCAGAATGTACTTGGAAGCTTTAGTCATGTAATGTAATGTTTTGGCCAAATTCATCAAAGCCTGTCTGCCATCCTGACATCAGGGAGGGCTGGTCACAACTGCCTCCTAGGTGGGGCAGTCACCTCACCATAATGCAGGCAGTACTCAGTCACCATTACCCAGAGGGCTCGGGCTGGATTTACTGTAACAAAAGAACTCCTGGTGAGGTTGGGGCCTCCAGTGCATGTTCCTACGCAGACTAGAAGTTTTACCACAAGGTATATTATGACCTTCCACCACTGTTTTCTGTTCTGTTCGGAAAGGGAAAATTTAAAAGCCTATTAAGATGTCTTCTTATGGGAAGCAGAGCTTCAAAGAAGGCACCCTAGATGGTGGCATTGTTCCACTAGTAAAGAACCCTTCTCTTTTTATCACTGGCCAAATGTTTGGTCTTACTTAAAGAATGACTGAAAACAGGGAAAGACTTCATTTTCATATAAATAAAACCAAGGTCTG
>LOEQ01003989.1:60595-71522 GCA_001685075.1 Bramus lutescens
CCAAGGCAGTTTCTTTATTAACCAATGAAAGTAACACATAGACAGATGACCCTCCTATACCAGATCTGATTAGACTTTATTTGACCCACACTGCCAAAAATTCAATTAAAATCTGTGTAGGCAAACTTAACAAAACAGAACCTAAAACTCAAGCTATTTTCAGAGGAATGATGAATAGAAGTTTATGGGAAAAATTTCAGGAAATCACAAAGTCAATAACCAGACAACACAGAAGTATGAAAAGGGTACCACAATTGAATGATGGTGTGTGGTCATATGATTAGATGTATGTGGACGTGTATGGAGGCCAAAGGGCATCAGGTGTCTTCAGCCACACCTCCACCTCATTTTAGAAGACAGGGTCTCTTGCTGCATCTGGACTGGCTAGACCGTCTGGTCAGTGAATTCCATGGATCCACTTGTTCCGCCAGAGCAGGGGTTACAGGTGATGACCAGTACCTGGCTTTCTATGTGACTGTTGGGAATCTGAAGAAGGCCCTTATGCTTACACCAAGCACTTTACCAAGTGAGTCATACGGCACCTTTACCTTCAGACTGAACAAATGGTGAGAAACTAAGCTGCCGTGGAGCCTCCCTGGTAATGTTGGTCAGTGGAGCACAGATAACGCTCAGCACCGCAGAGGCCAGGAGAGAAAGAACTCTTGCTACACTTGCTACAATGCGAGTGAATTGCAATCTGCGCTGCATAGAAGTCAGAGAAAAAGCACATAGCGCTTACAGTTCTGTTTATCTAAAATTCGAGATAATGCAAACAAACTCAGTGGGTCAAAGAACTAGTGTGTAGCTGCTGGTGGCGGGAAAAAGTTCCTGGTGGCACTGGGTGGAGGCAGAGCATGATCATGAGTGTGGTGAGAGTCACTTCATTTGTACATATCTCAAATTCATGCACATTATCTGGAGTTTATGTCAATGATCATGTAAAAAACATTTAGGTAATTTATGGACTACAGCTACATCATTGTCTTAGAAACTTGTAGCTTTATGTACTGTGTTAGAAAATACGAGAGGCTTAAGAGCAAGAATCTGCATTTCAAATTTGAGAAACTAAAAGAGGATTAAAATAAAATCAAACTAAGCAGAAGAAAGAAAGGCAGAGACACCAAGGCAATCCAGGCCACTGTCACTCTGGTCCCCATTAGAACCTATTGGCAAGAGCATCCTCTTGAAGACCACATATACTGGTCACAGGAGAGATGAAGTTGGTCCTGACCAAGAAGCTCCTCCTGCTAGCCTACTTTCACAGTACCAAGCCATGCTATGTAGCCCACTGGCATTGGGGAGAGTCATCAGCCGTCTTTCCAGTTGTGAGCCTTGTGAGCTATAATAATGACAGGAATGACGAGACCTGTCACAGGGGTGCTTGAGTGCTATAGGGGTAACCATCGGCTTTGTGATTGGATTTAAGGCCTGCTCTATAAGAGGAAACATATGTTTGATACTATACTCTAAGAACCTGTGGCCTGGAAGCTCACAGGCCCTGGGGGAGAGCCTGCTATGATTATTTTTCTAGGTGGACACAGAATCAAACTGCCCTTGAAATTCCCAGCTCCATACCCACACATTAGCGCGGCTCTTAGGATTCATCACAGAAGTCTCTGTGTGCAGTAGATGGCAGCTAGCACAGAAACTCACCATAGTCAATGAGACAGTTACATCACCACCCACTCAAGGCTCAGGGACCATGAGAGAAGAGGAGACAGAAAAATTAAGAAAGGCAGAGAACCAGAGCAAAACAGCGTCTTCTGGACACAACAGAACCATTGCACTCATGAGCTCAGAGCAGCTGTGGTTGCCTGCACAAGGTCAACCCAGCAGTGCAACCCAACATTCCAACATGGACTGGGAAAGACTCATGAGCCCAGCCCCTAACTGAGATGCCACCAACAGGTAGCAGCTTCTGGACGAGGGAGAGTCAGTTTTCTTTAAGGGTGTGGCCTCTGGTAGGGAGACCACATTCCAGTGGATGGCCCCATAACCAGGGGTATAAGGCAGCATAAACTGGACCTGGTGGGTTATTTAAAAGAGGAGATAAAGGTGGGAGGGAGAGGAGGAGGGGGTGGTAAGAATAGGGGTGAGGGATGAATATGATCAAAATACATCATATGCATATATGAATTTCTTAGAGAATAAAAATATTAAATATGTTCAAGAACCAGCAGAGCCGCGGCCAGCAACACGCTATCAAAGCACACATGAACAGCATCAGCTGGAGATCAAGTCTGAACACAGCCNNGCAGCGGGTAAACAAAGGTTGCCATTTGTGAGCTAAGTTAGGTTGAATGAGGAAACGGATTCAAATTTTATCCAAAATGAGCTAGAAATGGTCAAATAACATAAAGAAATAAGATACAAATCAGAAATATGAAATAAGACATGATAAAGAACCAGATAAAGTGCATAAGTTGTCAGAAGTGTGTGAATACAATGTCTCCCACAGGACTATGACTACCAGCTTGCACTGCAATTTAATATTTGAAGTTAGGCTCCTAAAGCAATAAAATGCTAGCACACACAAGTTTTACATTATAACTTCTGAGATGTTCAGGAGTGAAACCATGATTCAGAATCTCATGTTTAAGATGTGCAAGCATAACCTCATTTTCCACAAAATACAGAATGAGGTGGCCGTATCTAAGCAACTTAGTTTCCCAGTGAGCATAAGTACCCGTCTTAGTTAGCGATCTATTGCTGTGAAGAGTCACCATGACCACAGCAACTCTTATAAAGAAAACATTTGAGGGGGTGGCTTACAGTTCAGAGGTTTAGTCCATTATTATCATGGTGGGAAACAAGGCAGCATGCAGGCAGACACGGTGCAGGAGCTGAGTCCTTACATGTTGATCCAAAGGCAACAAAAGTAGTCTGAGACACCGGCTGTGGCTTGAGCATATATGAGACCTCAAAGCCCACCCCCACAGTGACACACTTCCTCCAACAAGGCCAACACCACTACTTTTGTGGTCATTTTCTTTCAAACCACCCTGGCCCCAAAGCCATCATAATGCAAAAATGCAGTTAGTCCAATTTCAAAAGTTCCCATAGAATATACCTTATTTAAAAGTTTAAAGTTCAAAGTCTCTGAGATTCATGCAATCTCTTAACTGTAATCCCCTATAATATTAAAATAAAAAAGCAGATCACATACTTCCAACATATAATGGCACATGATATACATTACCATTCCAAAATGTAGGGAAAGGGAGCATAGTGAGGAAACACTGGACCAAAGCAAGACTGAAAATCAGTTGGGCAAACTTCAAACTCCGCATCTCTATTTCTGATGTCAAAATGTTCTTCAGATATCCAAATCCTTTCAGCTTTTTTGACTGCAACATCTTTCTTTTGGGCTGGTTCCACTCCCTGTTAGCAGCTTTCCTCAGCAGGTATCCCATGGCTCTGGCATCTTAAGCATCTTGAGGTCTCCTAGGTAATCCAAGCCTTACCTTCCTAGCTTCACATAATGGCCTCCCTAGGCTTCCATTCAGGGACACCCCTGACACATGCCTGGCCTCAGTGGCTTTTCTTAGTCATGAAAGCAAGTTCCATAGCCCCTTTCTTCTATCCTTAACTCTAGAAACACATGGCCAAAGAGTTGCCATGGTCATGGTGTCTCTTCACAGTAATAGAAACTCAAACACACCCAGTCCATAGTACCAACTTCTGCCCTAGTTAGGGTTTCTATTGCTGTGAAGAAACCATGATCATGACAACTTACAAAGGAAAACATTTAATTATGGTGGCTTGCTTACAGTTCAGAGGTTTAGTCCATTACTGTCATGGTGGAAAGCAAGGCAACATGCAGGCAGATGCAGTGCTGCAGTGGAGAGTCCTTACATCTTGATCCAAAGGCAACAGGAAATGAACTGAGACACTGGGTGTGGGTTGAGCATATGTGAGACCTCAAAGTCCACCCCCACAGTGACAAAATTCCTCCAACAAGGCCACAGTTCCTGATAGTGCCATTCCCTTTGGGGGTCATTTTCCTTACAGATTCTGGAAGATGAACACTAGTTTCAGAGCCTGCATTAAGAACAGTTACAGTACTGAATAGTCAGCAAGTACCTGTAAGGAAGATAGGTCTATCTGCGAAGTGTTTAGGAACTTTAAGGAAATGTAAGTTTTACTAGACATATGGAAATGTATCTACAATTATGTTTAATACTTACATATTTGTGCTGGTTGTTTTTTTGTTTGTTTTTTGTTTTGTCAGCTTGATACAAACTGAGACATATCTGGGAATCTCAATTGAGAAAATGCCTCCTAAGACTAGCAAGTCTGTCAGGCATTTCCTCGATCAATGGTAGATGTGGGAAGGCCCAGATTGTGGTGGGTGGTGTCCCCCTTATCAGGTGATCCTGGGTTGTGTAAGAAAGTGGGCTTGAGCGCGGAGTGAGGAGAAAACCAGTAAGCAGCAGTACTCCTTCACTGCTGGGTTCCCACCCGAGTTCCCACCACGCTGGACTGTGATCTCAGAGTTGTGAAAGGCGATGAACCCTGTCCTCCCCAAGCTGCATTTCGTCATGGTGTTTGCCACAGCAACAGAAACCCTAAGACAATATCTTACTACCCATATGGAGATGATTAAAAGAGAAATAATATAGTATATATTTTGAGATTTTATGTGCTCAGTTTCACAGGAGGTTCATTGTAGGCCAAATTTTGTTTAATCTACACTACCTCTTCTAATGTGGCATCTGCTACACATTTTAAGGATAAGAAAACTAAGTATAGTGTTGGAAGAAGACCATGTGCTCTGAAGTGTTGTCTAAGAAAATTCAAGTTGCCTGTTTCTAGGATTTAGGCTTCTAACTGCTACATTATCTAATGTCTTGGCAGACAGAAAAGCAGGAAGGCTCCCACAAAAATGAACCTCTTAAAGCACATTGCTAAGTTTCTAGGAAGGAATAGGAAAAAGCCAGTAAATTGCACAAAAGAGCCCCTTCTGTTCTGCTTCACTGACACCACGCTGTCATCACACCTATGATATCTGCCCTAAGACTCTCTGAATTAGATGAAGATGAGTTTTCTTCCACTCTTTTTTTTTGTGCAGGCCAAAGCTGTGAATACAGACTCATGCCTACTAAGAATTATGAAGACACTACTAATTCTAGTACTGTTAGCTGCTTATCAAACACAACCCTGCTGGTTTTATTCAGGTTGAAATGCTGACCGATGCTCACGAGCACTTCCCAGCTGTGTTTGAGTGAAGACTAAGACACACAGCAGTCTACCATGTTGGCCGATACCAAAAGGGCCATAGTAGAGCATCTTATCCCAAACAAAATGATACAGTTCCGTCAGTTTCTTCATGATTTTCATGGAAACCCCTCCCTCTGCAGATTTCTGGGGTTTGTTTATAATTCAACAAGGAAAACTGGAAAAAGACACTCATACAACGCATACTACCTTTGCTGGATTTGTTTTGTGTTTTGTTTTTTTTTCTACCATTCTTGTTTTCCCTGACAATGTCATACATGTATTTAATGTATTTTGAAAATACACTTCTCCCCTTATGGATCTGACTTACACAAAATCACTTCAAACTCTTAAAAGGTAAAATATTCTTTAGGTCTGGACTGTTAAACTATTCAAAGTATAGTTGGTCTTTGCTGCTATGAAGATGTAGTTATTTTTAATAATATTGACTTTATATCCTAGAAGTCTGCCAAAAATTATTGTGATAAACTTTGAAAAACTCCAAAAAACAACATCAACAAAATTGATACAAATTAAATTCCAAAAAGGAAACAACAACAAAACTAATAATAAAGTAAATCTAAAGGGCACAGTTCTTTAAATACAGAACTTACAAGTACAGACCCAAGCACAATGAAACAGAAAATATGAACAGTTGTAGCTATTAAAGAAATTCAATTTCTTTTTTAAATATATTTTAAAAATATTTTATTCTGTCTGTATGTGTGTCTGTGCAGGCCAGAAGAGGGCGCCAGATCCCATTACAGATGGTTGTGAGCCACCATGTGGTTGCTGGGAATTGAACTCATGACCTTTGGAAGAGCAGGCAGTGCTCTTAACCTCTGAGCCATTTCTCCAGTCCCAAGAAATCCAATTTCTTACAGAACAAAATTCTAAATCTAGTAGTGAATTCCAGCACATAATAGTATCCCACTTGTGAAGTCAAACATACATTTATCGATTATAAATAAAACATAACAATTACTGTAGGGTGGCTGGTTGGTCCCAGGATCTGCATCCAAATGATGTAGAAGAGGACAAAACCAATGCACCAAGCTCTCAGGCCCAGTGCAGTTCCTCTCTCAGTAGAGGAGCCCATAGCACACTCTAGCACAGTGACTGTGCAAGGAGAATTCTGAGTGCTTGTGAGAAAAAGAATCTAGAGACCTCAGCTTCTTTAAAACATGGAATTGTTCTTGAAATTTGTTTTGTGCTCTTCCCGGGTGTATCAGATAGGAGTGAGTTTACTTCAGATTATTGATTATTGCTTGCTATTGCTATTCAATTAAATGCTTAAATTATGCCTTATATGCCTCTGCGGAAAAACATGGTTTTGCCATGTGCAGCTTGTCCCTGTGACTGTACACAGCTTGAAATCATGAGAACTTTGCTCATGTGACCTCTCTTAACCCTCAGGTTATAAACTGTCTGAGGCTCTGGGTAAAGTTGGTTATTGCAGAAGACTTTAGTCTGCTTCGTTGATCAGCTCCATCCTCCCAGGTCCCACCACCTCTAGAGCAGTGACACCATGTGACTTTCAGAAACTTCAGAAAGCATAACTCAGATTAAGGGTAAAACCTGTGGGCTGCCCAGACTGCCCTTCCCAAAGTCTGCAAGAGCAGAACTTGGCAGACCTTGGTGTGACATAGCACGACATCAATCCTGTGGAAGTCACACCAGATTGCTTGCAAAAAGTGATCCATTTTTAACTTCTGCTATGATCTTTTTGAAACGGGAGAAAGGGAATTTCAAAGAAAAGTAGATATTTAAGCTTTAAAAATGACCTCATGAAAGGCTCTACAGACATTTTAAAGCAGGTCCGGAACGGGACGTGGCGGTGGTGACTCACCAGAGAAGGCTGTTCTCTTGAGGTTAAGTCTGGGAGCCTCTGGTGTACAGCACCAGAGGTTCAGCAGCCCCCTAGAAAGGGCTTACTTTTGTTTAAAAAGATTCCTCTGGAAATGCCTCAGGAAACTCGGCTATGAATCCAGGTGCACAGATAGCAGATCTGGGAACATGGGTGACGCACTAAGTGACGGCCTTAACAGTTAAGCCTTTGTGAGCTTTGCTAACACAGAATGATTCCTGACTCAGGAAAGTTTAAGTGAAGAGAAATATCACCATTGTTTTCTCCTGAAAGTCTTATTTTCTCTGACTTTATTAGAAGGAATATATATACACTGACGGAAATCTGGAGCCCATGGCACTGTGATGTTTGTCTTCCGTCTCAGTCCAGGGTGTCGTCCCTGACTGTGAGCACCAGCAGCCACACTCCTGCAATGTCTCCATACTGGACCTTAAACAGTAGTTCACTGCATTAACATTTCTCTTCAGTGTGGTATTTGTCATGGCTACAAAGTTCATTCACTGTTTAGAAGTAACATAAATTGGGCTGGAGAGATGGCTTCCAGAGGTCCTGAGTTCAGTTCCCAGCAACCACATGGTGGTTCACAACCATCTGTACTGAGATCTGGCGCCCTCCTCTGGTGTGCAGGCATACATCGAGGCAGAATGTTGTATACATAATAAATAAATAAATCTTAAAAAACTGTGAGCTATAGGGCTATTTTGGTTCCTTTCAGTTTTTTAAGTATTAAAAGCATTTCCATGAGCATCCAAATCTGTAACACTTGGCACTCAAGCTTGACTTCCTAACGGTTAAGAGTTCTGCAATGCCATAGCAGAAATCATTGCCAGATTGTCTCCAAGATGGGCCCATAAGCCTTTTCTCTAAAACCCACAAGGCTCTGACACCAAAAGGATTGCTACCCAAATAATATGGTGAAGAAGAAAATATCAAGGTTTAGTATCAAACCTCAACTGAGAGCAAAATTTGACTTGAGCCACAGCAAGCTTTAAACAGTTTTTATTAACCTGCACGTGACATTTGGTTAGAAGAGGCTGCTGAGTTCACCTGGGAAGACTGTGCAGCACACAGTCCATGGGCTAATGTCCTCATATTATTAATAGCATGCCGGCCTCTCTCCGCCCTGTTGCTATGCAATGCTGGTCACAAACCATCTCTCTGCAAATGTCCACTCAGCCAGAACCTCATCTTCAGTCTAGACACTGCCGTTTTCATCTCCAGATGCTCTGACACTTTCTTTCCTAGCTCTCGTCAATATAATCAATCTTCTTTCCTAGCTCTTGTCAATATAATCAATCTTCCTTGTGGTTTCTTGAGCATATGGAATAAACTATGCCCTATCAATTCTATCACCTGTACCATTTCTGGTTCAAAAACTGCAAATTTTGACATATTTTCCTGCCTATTTGCTCACCAGGGAGTGGGAATTCTACCTTGTTAGATGTTATTTATGTTCTAAATTCTTAGTAGACTCTTGAGCTTTGTTCTAAATAGCTGTCAGTAGCGCCACCTTTTTAGGGCTTCCTTTTAAGCTTTGTTGGTGGGATCAAAACGACCCTGCACCCTAATCCTCTCATCTTCCTTCACAGAGAGACCATCTTTGGTTGTCTAAATGCATTGTTGGTGATAAAGCTTTCGTCGGATTCACTGGGGGAACAGACCTATTCCCAGCTCTGCATCCACCTAGTTCTCTTGATGTTTGCTTTTCCTCTTAAACTTCAAATCGTTTTCTCACCTCTCTTGGAGCTGCATCTGTCCTGATTCCTGCAAACCCTTGCCACCTCTGGGTTCCAGGGCTCTCTTCTTCGCTGAGACTGAGCTTCTGTCTCAGTTCCTCTTCTCTAACTGATAACTTAGCAAGTTTCTTCAGGGAGTTTATGGACAGTCCTATCTTTTATGTCCTTTGTCACTGTGATAGTTTGAATGCAATTGGCTCCCATAAGCTCATAGGGAGTGTAGTTAATAGGCGATGTGGCTTTGTTGGAGTGGGCATGGCCTTGTTAGAGGAAGTGTGTCTCTGAGGGGGTGGGCTTTGAGGTTTCCTATAGCCAGGGTACCGCCTAGAGTCTCAGTAGACTTCTTGTTGCCTGCAAGATGTAGGACACTCAGCTATTCCTCCAGCACATCTCTCTGCATGCCGCCATGCTTCCCACCATGATTGACGGTAATGGAATGAACCTCTGACACTGTAAGCAAGCCACCCAATTAAATGTCTTTAAGAGTTGTAGTGCTCATGGTGTCTTTTCCCAGCAATAGAAATCCTAAGTTATTTTTTAGGGACCATTGTGTTCAACTGTCTGATATCCAACGTCCTCTGAACGATTATTTAATACATTTTACTTATTACCTCCCCACAAGAAACCCCAAAGATATTTTATCCATAAGTGGAAATCTGAGTTACTTAGGGAAAATAAAAAAAATTGAAACACATTTGGCTAAAAGAATTTACATCAAGGATTCTGAACTACACACACACATATGCACATTAACGAGGCATTACTGTGTCCACCGCCTCACATTGTATTGTCTAATCTACCTTTGGCCGCTATGACAAGCTTGCACAGGCTGTGTAGACTATAAGCAATAGAAGTTTGTTTGGATTATGTTTCTGGAGGTTGGAAAAACTAAGAGTGAGAGATGCGTTGGTGAGAGCCTTCCTGCTATGCCAAACATGTCAGAAGTGAAAACTTGCCAGCTCAGGACCCTTCCTTTTCTTGGAAAGTCTTCTTAATTGCAACTGTGAGACCCCAATCTCATGACCTCATATAACTCTAACCCCAGCATATTAACCTGGTCAAGCTTCTGATACACAACCTTTGAAAGACACAATCAAATCCTACCACAAATATGAATACATACATGGTCTGGGAAGATGCCTCAATAGGAAAAGCACCTGCCATGCAAGTGTGAGGATGGGAGTTCAGATCCCCAGCTGGGCAGGCATGGAGGCTTGCCTGTAATCTCAGCAGTCAGGTGGCAGAGATGGGGTCCCAGGGCTGGCTAGCTAGAACAGCTAAACTCTGAGCTCCAGCTCAGGACATGATGCTGCCTCACTGAAAAACAGCAGATGAGAGACAGGACACAACTTCTGACCTCCACACACAGATGCACTCACACCTTACAAACTCAGCCCACACACATGCAAACACACATACATACATGCAAACACAGATATACATACACAAACATTTATATATGTATGCAAACACAGACACATACATGCAAACACACATACACACATGCAAACCCATATATACACACATGAAAACATACATGCAAATAGAGATACACACACATGTGAACAAAAAGGGTATTTTTAAATGTGTGCCAGTTTAATAAGTATTTCTAAGAGCCTTCTATTAATAAGTGGCTTTTTATTGTTGTTAGTGTTGTTGTTGTTTTTGATCTTTCAAGACAATATCTCTATGTAACGGTCTGGGCTGTGCTGGTCACTTTGTAGACCAGGATGTCCTGGAACTCACAGAGAGCCGCCTGCCTCTGCCTCCTAAGTGCTGGGATTAAAGGTGTGTACCACTACCACCCTGCTTAATAAGTATTTCTAAGAGCCTGCTAGTTTAGTACATTAAAGCAATGGTATACTATTACTTCAATGCACATTACTTTGAAGATTGGTAAGATGAGTATTTCCACATTGTTGGGGAATAAATTGTTTAAGCCTTTACTTTATATTTCCATAAAAAATTTAGTTATGTACAATGGCTGAAAATTCTTCTTGCATTGTTATTCTCAGGAGTCTTGAACACAAGCCTTTGCTGATTGGTAGGAAATGTTAGGCCATTCATTACAACAGATCTGGAAAAGAGGTAAAGACCAGGCCAGTGA
>LOEQ01003989.1:74170-87247 GCA_001685075.1 Bramus lutescens
AAGTGAAGCTGAGTTGGAGTCAGAAGCTGAAGAGTTTAAATATCTAAAATGTTTCCTAAAATGATAAAACAAAAAGCTATTTGACAGGATGTCTTCCAAGGGCAATGGGATATTCCAAACATTGTACAGAGAGAAGCTGGTGAAAGCCGAGTGGCCCCAGCATGCTCTCTAGACAGACTTCAGCAGGATGGACAGACCTTCAGAGGAAACTAAAGCATCAAAGTAAAACTCTCAGATAGTGAACTTTAATGAAAACCACCACACTATGGAATTGATAGTTACCACTTAAAGACTCTTATAATTACAAATGTGAAAGATTCATATGATGTGGAGGACTAGCAAGTGGGCCTAGCAATGTGTGTGCATCCATTTTATCGTCAAAATTACCAGGCAGTTTCCTGGCAGGATGGAGGGAGGTGGGTGCTCCTAAAAACACTAGTTCAAACACTAGCTTTCCTTTCTGAGTTGCATCTAGTTCTTTCAGTTGTTAAATTAGGGCCACCTTACCTCATACAGCTGGTGTGAAGCTAAACAATACAAGTATCTGATATAGTTCATATCAACCCTTTTCCTTGCGGACCACCAATTATTAGGTAGAAGGGCCCTCCCTGCCACACAGAACAGAATGGCCACAGGGAGAAATGCTGCTGACATGGATGTCTAGATTTTAAAGTAGTCACCTTTCTGATGTGCACTGAGGAGGGAAAGGGAAAGGCAGGCAAACCGAGTGTTTTCTCTTCCAGTGTCTGAGGTATGGAGATGTAGTCGTGGGTAAGGAATGTATTGCAAATGGTTTCAGAACTTATCATGCACCTAGATTTTTTTCTTATAGAGAGCAGTAAGCTGACTTTAAAATTTATAATGAGGCTTTCAATGAAAATGAGGGGGACAGGGAGGAAGAGCTCCATTTTTTTCACTATTAAACTACAGAATGTGTTTCCATCATGACTTTGAGTTTGGGGGTCGTGTAGCCAACCCAGGCCAAGACAGTTACAGGACAATCCCATCACAACCTTCAGGACACTTATTGCAGGTAATTGAGAGACAGAAGCAGGTTCCCCCAATTGTAAGCAGGTAACTGAGAGACAGAAGCAGGGTCCCCCAATTGTAAGCAGGTAACTGAGAGACAGAAGCAGGTTCCCCCAGTTGTAAGCAGGTAACTGAGAGACAGAAGCAGGGTCCCCCAATTGTAAGCAGGTAACTGAGAGACAGAAGCAGGMTRCCCCAGTTGTAAGCAGGTAACTGAGAGACWMAAGCAGGGTCCCCCAATTGTAAGCAGGTAACTGAGAGACAGAAGCAGGGTCCCCCAGTTGTAAGCAGGTAACTGAGAGACAGAAGCAGGGTCCCCCAATTGTAAGCAGGTAACTGAGAGACAGAAGCAGGGTCCCCCAGTTGTAAGCAGGTAACTGAGAGACAGAAGCAGGGTCCCCCAATTGTAAACAGGTAACTGAGAGACAGAAGCAGGGTCCCCCAATTGTAAACAGGATTTTAAGACGTTTGCTTTGCTCCTTTTAGTTCTGTAAGATTTGAAACCTGGGATGCTGATGCAAACAGTAGCCGTTTTCGCAGTACAAACCATGTGATGCCCTGGAACACCTGTTTCCCAGCAAAACCCAGCACACTATCCATGCTAAGCTCAAGAACTACAGCTGCCGCAGCAGCTCTTTGAAAAGAGTGCTGAGAAACTGAATTTACACCAGATGGACCAGCGGCAACAAGGGCTTTTACTGTTCTTTTCAGTGGAATCTTTTTGGTCAAACTGTAACTAGCTAGTACTGTATTTACATAAAGGGTCTCTCTTCCTGACAGGTGTATTTTTCTACTCATAGACAACCAGCAAATTCATTATCTGTTTCAAAAAACTGTAATGAGCCAAGCAGTGGTGGTGCACGCCTTTAATCCTAACCCTTGGGAGATGGAGGCAGAGGCAGGTGGATCTCTGTGAGCTTTTGGCCAGCCTGGTCTACAGAGAGAGTTCCAGACATCCAGGGCTACATAGAGAAATCCTGTCTTGAAAAATCAAACTAAAACCAGCACATGCGCGCGCGCGCACGCGCACACACACACACGCACGCATGCACGCACACACTGAAAGGCAGCAGGAGTAGAATAGTCAAATGTTAGAAATAAAAGCAAATCTGAAGGACTCACATAACTTTGCAGCCAAATTTCCTACAGAGTGACAGAACTAAGAAACTGTTTAGAGTGTGAGCTAAGCAACTTTTCACTAAGGTACAAAGACCATTCAACAGCTAGGAACATGCAAAACAGTAAGTCCCACTCCTGGTTCACGGCCTGTATGCAAAGTCAGTCAAAAATGCATCAGGGGCTTCTGGGGCTTGAGAGTGGTGAGCAGAGGCTGGGTTCCAAGAGAGACGGCAACCTGTGAGGGAGGTGGCAGTCATGAGGGAGCTCTTCACCTCTAGATACAGCCATGCTCATGTCCAATGCATGCCCTCTTCTGCTGAGAGCAGAGGTTTGTTGTCCACCATGTCTGCCCTGTTCTTCCTCTACCTTTGCATCTAAACTTGCCTATGTCGTTCCCCTCCCCATTTCCCCTTGCAGGGGCAGCTAACATCATCTCCCATGATTCTGTACATTTGATTCAGGTACACTCATTTTCTGTTCTTCCAGCATGGTTCATCTGTGTTTGTCAAGAAGTAAGAATACAAATAATTGGCCTTTGTCCCTGGATCCTGGCAAAGAGCTCTTTAAAATCTGGAACTGGGGCTCAGCAGGTAAGAGCAATAACTACTCTTCCAGAGGACCCAGGTTCAATTCCAAGCACCCACAGGATGGCTCACAACTTTCTGTAATTCCATTTGCAAGAAATCCAATGCCCTCTTTCTGGCCCCCTTGGACTCTGCATGTATGTGGTACACAGACATACATATAGGCAAAACACGCAATACACAAAATAAAAATAAATAAATCCAAACAACAACAACAAAAAACCAATCCCACTTTTAAATCTTCTCTGTAAAAAGAACACTTTTTTTGTTTTCTCTTTTCTTTTTGGTTTTTCAAGGCAGAGTTTCTCTGTGCAACAGCCCTGGCTCCTGGTTGTCCTGGAACTCACTCTGTAAATCAGACTGGCCTTGAACTCACAGAGATCTGCCTGCCTCTGCCTCCCAAGTGCTAGGATAAAGGGCTGTGCTACCACCACCCAGCCAAGAAGATCACTTTCTGTGTGCCAATGAGATAACTGGAGCTGGGGACCCCTGTATAGCTTGGGGATGAGGGCTTGTGGTTGAGAAGATTAAGTTATGGGTGGAGGTTTAAAACTTTCAGCCTTATCCCTCCACCTCCAGGGGCAGCGAGAAGTTTCTGAAATGAACACATTGCACCAACTTCTTTAAGGAAAGAAACATGCACAGAGCATCACCGTCTCCGAGAGAGTAGTGATGCCACACTCTTGCCAGCATGCGCTCATCAGTATCGGCATATACTTGCCTGTCCTCGCTGACTTGCTACTCTGTCAAAGGTCCCTGATGGGGCAGAAGACATTTCATCAGCTTGTCAGGGCAGAGCAGACAGGCTCTTCAAACACTCAACACGACTGAACAGGAAATGCCACACATTCCATTTCTATCAGGTAAACTGGAGACGTATGGGAGCTGACAACATAGGCCAGGCCTAGCCGACTGACAAGGAAGGTCACATGAGCAGCTAACCAAGTCCTACCTGTGAGGTTACCTGGCCTTTCTTGTCTTCTGAAGGGTTTTCACTGAGTTTGCCTGCTTTACTGCTCGAGCTGCATTTGTAACAGATCCATCTCGTTTGACCCTCAATTTCCAGGGTACATTCCTTGCTTTGTAGACAGAACGAATGATACAAATGGCCGCAGCTACAAAATGAGGACAAACATTTGTTCTTTTCCTTAGCATAAAACCCATACACATGAACAGGGTAGGGTGGTAAAGAAAAATCCCAAATGAGCTAGTGGCTGGCTGCACAGGGACGAGAATCAGGAGAACCTACTCTCGCCTATGTGAATTCTTCAGCTGTGAGTGGGCACGCCACCACAGTTCTCTGCCTACAGAAGCTGAGCTCAGTAGATGCTCAGTTCCAAACCGTAGCTTCCTAACAATTGTTTCCAGGTAGCTTTTAAAAAAGTAATTGGGGAAAACATCACAATTACTTGAGGGCTTGGTAAAAACATAAGTGCCCTCATCATATTCAAGGCAGATTTGAAACAGTGACAGAAATGCCACACTCTGAAGCTTTAACACTGCTCCTAAGAAGGCACCCAACATTCCTGGATCCTTTTTTCTAATCAGAAACACAGGCTGAGTGTGGAAGGCCATCCTCTTTTCTTTTCTTCGATCATCTACTTTCTCTTCTTGGTGCTGTTTCTTTCTGTATAAAACCTGTTTCTCATATACTTGCCTTTCCTCACCTAGCCCTGCTCCTTTAGTTATTATCTCTGGTTCCAAACCTTAAAACACCATGGGTTCATGACTCCCAGGTGTATACCACCAGACAGCTCCCTTAGCCCTATGCTCCTGTCTCCTTGCAAACTCTACCTTGGGTGTCTGAGAGGGGTCTTAAGCCCCTAACTTACATCAACTCCATTCCATGCACATCTTCCTCTACCCTTCCATCTCTCAGTAACAGCGACTGTGTTCTCCTAGCTTCTTAGGTAGAACCCTGGAGTCCTCCTTACTGTTTTTGCCTTGCACATATGAGTGCATCTATCAGTAAATCCTGTTGGTTCTGTCCCACATGATACCCAGAGTTCTCACTTCTTAGTCCTTTGCTACTGACTGCACTGGGCCAACTCTCAAGCAGGTTACTGAAGTAGCCTTACTGGTCATTTTGTGTTCTTCCTTGGCCCTCCTGAGTCCATTCTTAAAACAGCATCACTGACACCTGACATACCACTCCATCCTCAAAACTACCCGGTGCCCTCTCAGAAAAAATGTCCAGCTTGTACAAGAACCCAGTTCCTGTCTCTGTTTTCCCTTGGGCATTCTCTCTTGTCAGTTTCCTCTTCACTCTGTCCAGACCTCCTGTGCCACCCACTCACTGCCCCTCATGCCTGACAGGAAGGGTGCTGCCCGACGGCCTCCCCATCCCTAACCCCTGGCTGAACACATGCCCCACAAACGAGATAGCCACTTCCTTATGTTTTAAAATCATTCAAACATAATTTAAACAGGGGGCATTCCCCATCTGCTCTTTATAAATTAGTAGCTACCAATATCCTTTTTTCCTCTATACTGTTTTATTTTATTAATGTAATAAGCAGCTACATTTTAATTAGGTTTCAAAGCTGTTAACAAGTCATTCAACAGTGAGGTGTTTCTAACCATCCTATACAAAACAATCAGTCCCCCAAAACTCTGCAAACCTCTCTGCATGTTTCATTCTTTTATTTCATAGTTATCATAGCTTCATATTCTACTCGTGTGCTCATGCTGTTCCTTATCCTGATGAATAGATCTGGCACACAGCACTGTCTTTGTTAGGTTTTCCACTGCTGTAATAAAACACCATGACTGCAATGGTTTGAATGGAAATGACCCTCATAGGCTCATATATATGGATGCTTGGTCCCCAGTTGGTAGAAATATTTGGAAAGGATTAGGAGGTGTGGCCTTGAAGGAGGCCTGCTACTGGGAGTGGGTTTTGAGGTTTCAAAAGCTCATGCCATTCCCAGTTAGCTCTCTCTGCCTTGTGCTTGTGGATGAAGATGTGAGCCTTCAGCTACTTCTCCAGAACCATGCCTGCCTTTCCTGCTCCTGCCCTGCTCACCAAGGAGCCATCCTCTGAAACTGTAAGCCCCCAATAAATGCTTTCTTCTATAAGGGGCCTTGGTTGTAGTGTCCTATCATAGCAATTAAAAAATAACTAGAACAATGACCAAAAGCAGCCTGGAGAGGAAGGGTTTATTTCAGATCACAACTCTCAGGTCACATCTGTCACTCAGGTGAGACAAGGTAGGAACCCGAAGGCAAGAACTGAAGCAGAAGCCATGGAAAAATGCTACTGACTGGCTTGCTTCTCATGGCTTGCTCATTTTTTTTTTATGTGTATGGGTATTTTGCCTGGATACCTGGTATCCATGGAGGCCAGAAGAGGATATCAAATCCCCCAGAACTAGAATTAGTGATGGCTGAAAGCTGCCATGTGGTACAGAGAACTGAACCCAGGTCTGCTGAAAGAGCAGCCAGTGCTCTTAACCATTGAGCCGTCTCTCCAGCCCTAAGCCTGTTTCCTTATAGAACTCAGTATCACCTGCTCAAGGGTGATACCAACTACACTGGTCTGGGCCCTCACAGTGACAATCATTAATTAGGCCTAGAGGCCATCCTTATGGAGGCATTTTCTCCATTAGGTTCCTTCTAATTAGTTTGTGTTAAACTGACAAGACAGAACTAACAAACCAATCAGGATAACCAACTTTAGAGGGACTGGGTTTTAGGTCTCTGAGAACTGTCCTCATCATCTCAGACCTGCCAGCTTTCCTGCACAGCTGGCACTGACAAAAACACTTATGCCAGGAACTCAGTGACTGATTACAAAACCTCAAGATGTACTTACTGCTACTATCTCAATCTACAAATAAGGAAGCTAAGCTTTAATAAGATAAAATCAACTTATCCAAAGTCTGAGCTAGCACATGGCAGGGCCAACATTTGAAATCAGCATGCTTGACTCGAGTCTCTGCGAGTACTTGGACAAACTCTCTTTGGTCCTGAGACTAATCTCGCCATGTATCACTTGTGTCTGAATATCTCCTCTCCTGGTATTGCTGTGTTGCCGACCCCTAAGCATCTATTTCCAGAGTCAACGTGGCTCTAGATCTCTGATGGAAGTATGACTATTAGGTAACCCTCCCTGAATCCAGTAGCTACCATAAGCCTAAGATCTGTAGACAACGTTATAGCTTTCCCAGATCCTCTTCAACAGGGCACCATGTTCATCCAGCTTCTTAAGTCAATGACCTAGTTTCCACTTCCACATCCAATGCACCAGCAAGCTGGCCACACCTTTCAGAGCCCACTCAGAATCCAAACGGCTTTCTGCATATCCACCTGTCTCATTCTGCTCAAGGTCATCCCTGAGAGACACAGTCCCTTATCGGGCTTTCTTGATGTAGCACTGTTCTCTGGTGCACACTTCATCCTCCCATTCTACTGCCTTGTGTTTATTTTCCATCTTAACTCTGATTATACAGGATGTATATAATGTCTGGAACCCTTAATCCCCCACCCCCACTCCCACATAGACTGTAAGGGCCATGGGGCAGGAACTCTTACCTATTTTCCCTGCTGCTTGAATGGCTGACTGTGTGGTCACATGTACTGCTGCTTGGCTGCTTCTACCACACACGTACACAGGTCTAGGCTGTTAATATCCCTATCTCTTACCTAAAGACAATGATTTCATCGGTCATTTCTTGGCGTCTTTTGTACTGCTGTAAACATACAGAACAGTAGTCCTGTTTGGGATTGAGTCCTCTGGAGACCGAAGCCCTCAGGTTACACAGTGACCAGTGGAGGTCTTGGTTCAGAAGGCTGGTCGTTGTTTCCAGCAAGGTCTACAGAAGGTCAAACCACAGAAAAGGTTAAAATGAAGAGCAGGGATTAGTGAACAGCACAGTGGAAGCTGGAGCACTCTATAGAGAAGATGAGATGACCCAACATCTCAAGCGGGAATCGCTCATGCACAGTGATGATAAATGTGCACATTAAAATGCTCAAATCTGTTACTAGCTCCTAAGAAATGTGTGTTCTGCCCTTCTGTGGCTCAGTTCAGCCCTGATGGCTTCCGGATGATTTGATACTCCCAAATCTATTTTGTGCACTTACAACTTCTCTCTGGACGGCCGGACAGTGGCGATAAGAACAGCCCTGATCCCTGGCCTCTGCAGGAAACTGCTGCACAGCAGTGTTTCGAGTAACAATTCACTGGGAAGCTAATGGCCATTATTCAGTGCTCATTTCCCCTGGGCAGAGATCTCATTTTCTGACTGGGACTTAAAAGTCACTTGAAGCTGCAGTTCCTGCCATCTGTCATTAAGACATTTTCACAGCTAACATGTCAGATCACTTTCAGGTTGCCTATGCTTGTGAAGTGCTTCCACTATATTAATCCTCAGCACTCACACAGGTCACTGAGACATGCAGCCAGGTTCTTCCGTCAGGCCGAAGGGAAAGACAGACAGACCTGGCCACAGCCCACCTCTGTGCTATCCAGTTCGGCTCTTCAACTTCACCTGTTAATGTCCACCTTGTGCTTCTCTGTCCTCGAGGCCTGCTAATCAGCCTCAGCCTCCTCTCCTCCTCTGTGACTCCCCACCACCCCCACTGTGCTCAGCTTTCCTCCCACTTCTCAGGGCCCGGGTCTAGGGGGCAATGAGCTTCCCCCTACATCTGTGGCCAACATTCCAGAACAACTCTGCCTCTCAGTTCTTCTTTGCTTCTCCTAAACTCTGAACAAAAAGCAGGCAGTGTATTTAACACACTAGCTGGCACTTCATATTGTTCCTAAGGAGATGCGTGCATGGCTAACACACTAGCTGGCATTTCATATTGTTCCTAAGGAGATGCGTGCATGGCTAACACACTAGCTGGCACTTCATATTGTTCCTAAGGAGATGCGTGCATGGCTAACACACTAGCTGGCATTTCATATTGTTCCTAAGGAGATGCGTGCATGGCTAACACACTAGCTGGCACTTCATATTGTTCCTAAGGAGAGACGTGTGTGTGACTAACACACTAGCTGGCACTTCATATTGTTCCTAAGGAGAGACGTGTGTGAGGCTAACACACTAGCTGGCACTTCATATTGTTGCTAAGAAGTGTGCAGCACCAGGCCAGCTCTGCGTCTTAACAGCTATAAGCAATCTTGACGTAAGAGAAGAATAATGACGATCTCTAGTTAGCAGCAGCAATGTTTCAGAATGCTTAAATGAACATTCATTTAGTTTTACTTTGCTATTTTCTATATTTCTCTGACTCTTTTTATGAACTAAAGATTTTTTTAATTAATCATTTTCCCAGAGAGTTTATCATATAATAAAATACCAGTCTGATTGCCAATGAATCATAAAATAAGATGCATTTCAATATTCTGTGTGTACAGGGGCACATACACACAAGTGTATAAATTAGTTTATAGGGAGCTTAAAAGTACAAAAAGATACATATATATCTCAATCTACGTTATTTTTACTAAGTTGCAATTTTCAAAGACAAAAATATTCGAGCAGAAGGAAAGAAAAGAATAGAAAAGAAAAGCATAAGTTTTTTCTATCTTTAGACAAACGTGAACGCAAGCAGCTCACTCACTTGCTCATAGTTAAAGGTGTCCAACATCCCAAGAATAAGGCCCTGGATTTCTCCAAGTTTTCCTTTTCCATAAATTGGGTCCTAATTGGAAAAAAAATGTAATTGTTATGATTCTTGGGCTTGTTATAGCTGGTTGTTGTCATCCCCTGCAAAAACATCTCACTTTGTAGCTCCGGCTTGGAGGAAGCCCAGGCTGGCGCCACACTCGCAAGCCTCCCAAGTGCCAGACTTACAGAATGTGCTGCCATGGCCAGCCTAGGCACTACCAGTCATGACATACTCGGTCTTCCAGGAACCCGCCCCAGAAGGTGCTTCACTTGTTTCTCTTTGGACCTCTCAAATATTTTGGAAAATAAAAAGGAGATGACCCAAGTCCCTTCTATAAACAACTTTTTCCAAGTCCAAACATTTTATCACTACTTCTTCTCTCAGAAGCTTCTGGGTATCAAACACCAATGCTCCCTCTCTGAGTTATGTATCCACTGCATGAAAATCAGTGTTGTCTAAGAATACCAAAATATGTACAACAGTTTCTCAGTGTTCATAACTGCTGCCTCTTTGTTGAAACTAGCTAAATTCTCCCAGTTTTAGAGACAGACAGCTTTCAGCATTTTTTCATAATAAAACCATTTATGATAAATCACAACTATTTAGAAACCCATGTTCTCTCTATTATTTTTCATAGTAGGTATGCCAAGCCACTTAGTGTAGGTGGACTAAAACCTCTTCAAAACCTCCAAACTGCAATCCTCCTGTCCCGAGACTGCTGACTCTGGCAGCCACTCCTTCAGCCTTGCTTCTGGAGAGGATGAAAGAGGATGTATTTCTCGGCATATATAATTGGTCACTTCACACCTACTTTTTACTTAATGTCATACTGTGAATGCGCTCTGACATTATCAAATATTTTTGGAGACTACAGAATAGGAATCATGTTAAAATACCATTGTTTACCCAATCATTCTAAGCCGTTATGTCCAGGGTCTCCTCTTCCCCAGCCCCATTAACTAGTACCATGGTTGATGACTCTAATCTTGGTCTCAATCTTCGATTCCTTCTTAGGAGGACATCTCCAGAAAGGGAATTACAGACTAGAGGACAGTGTTATGGCTGCAGGTATATACTATGTTGACAAATTGCTCTATCTAAAATATATCACGTGATTTTCATCTTCAGCATATTCTGTGCCCCCTTAATCTTTGACTAGATTGATAATTACAATTTTAGGAAATGCTCACAAACGAGGTATGACAAGCCTATCACTTTGCTCTAATACAAGCAATATGTGTAACACAAATGACTTTTGTCAAATAGAGAAATCCGGGCACATAATCATGATCCAAGTAGGCAGTACTTGTTAAATGGGTAGAATATGATAAAGGCAGGCTGAAAACCCTTTAGACTGTCTGCCTCACTCTCATGACCAGGCGCTTGCATGTGATTCGACAGTGCACACGGACTGTTTATGTCCAGACCTTCTGCATTGTAATTGCTTTCTAGACAACATGGTTTTACCACAACTATCTATGTATCATATGCACTGTACTGGGTATGGTAAGGGAGAGCCAGGCATGGTGATGCATGTGTGATTCTAGTTCTGGGGAGGCAGAGGCAGGAAGTTAATGAATTTGAGGACAGTTAGGGCTACAAAGCCACAAAAATCAAACATGTGAGAAGTGCGTGGGCAGGAAGGCCAGGTTTCACACAAACTCACTCTTATATAGGGTACGACCATGAGACATCTGGGTCTTTTATATAGGGTGTGACCATGAGACATCTGTATCTTTTATATAGGGTGTGACCATGAAACATCTGTATCTTTTATATAGGGTGTGACCATGAGAAATCTGGATCTTTATATAGGGTGTGACCATGAGACATGTGTATCTTTTATATAGGGTGTGACCATGAAACATCTGTATCTTTTATATAGGGTGCAACCATGAGAAATCTGGATCTTTATATAGGGTGTGACCATGAGACATCTGTATCTTTTATATAGGGTGCGACCATGAAACATCTGGATCTTTTATATAGGGTATGACCATGAGACATCTGTATCTTTTATATAGGGTGTGACCATGAAACATCTGGATCTTTTATATAGGGTGTGACCATGAAACATCTGGATCTTTTATATNGTATCTTTTATATAGGGTGTGACCATGAGAAATCTGGATCTTTATATAGGGTGTGACCATGAGACATGTGTATCTTTTATATAGGGTGTGACCATGAAACATCTGTATCTTTTATATAGGGTGCAACCATGAGAAATCTGGATCTTTATATAGGGTGTGACCATGAGACATCTGTATCTTTTATATAGGGTGCGACCATGAAACATCTGGATCTTTTATATAGGGTATGACCATGAGACATCTGTATCTTTTATATAGGGTGTGACCATGAAACATCTGGATCTTTTATATAGGGTGTGACCATGAAACATCTGGATCTTTTATATAGGGTGTGACCATGAGACATCTGGATCTTTTATATAGGGTGTCACCATGAAACATCTGGATCTTTTATATAGGGTGTGACCATGAAACGTCTGGATCTTTTATATAGGGTGTGAACATGAGATGTCTGGATCTTTTATATAGGGGTGTAGCCATGAGATGTCTGGATCTTTCATATAAGGTGTGACCATGAGACGTCTGGATCTTTGGGGGGAGTTCTCAGAACCTGACAGGTGCCCCAGTGTCATTGAATACACGTCACTGGCAGCCTTCAACACCTTCAGTGAAGACAGCCAGGAGGCTGGGAGAGCAAACTCTGCTAAAAGCTGTTAGGCCAGAAGATTGCAATTTGCATCCAGAAATTTCAGAGAGCAAGTTTTTATGGTTTTCCATATTTATGCTGTTCTCCCAAGTACAGACACATAAACACATAAATTTTGCTGTGAAATAAAGGTAACTAAACTGATTACCTAGCAACAGTCAGAAATGTCTCTGGCAACTTTGCAGTAAGTCTGTAAGACTTGATGAAGATCTGAGAGAACTTGGAGAACTGGACTCCAGGGTTTGCCCATTTTCAACCACAGCTTCCGATGCTGGCTCTACAGGGCTGGGCAGCAAGCACCGCTTCTAGCAGAGATGAGCAGCAAGCTTGGGCTTTTCTAGAGCTGTCTTTCATGGATCCTGCTCCTCTAGAGCTTCCAGCTGTGAGAGTGTGGTGAGGTCACAGAAAGGACAAAACAGCTCTGTATTTCTGTACTAATTACAATACATTAGGGCTTGAGCAGCTCAAGAGTCTCGGTCTCCACTGAAGGGCCCATCACTGAGCTAAAGATCCCTGTAATGGTGGCAGTCACTAACAAGTCCAGCTTTTATCTCAGACTTGTGCTCTGGAAAGACAACTTATACCACACATCCACCAGACAACTTCATCTTTTCATTTTCCTTCCTTAAAACTTGATCTATTTAATGCCTTTTGTCCTTATCTAATTATTTTTGCCCTTATTAATTATGTTTTAATTATATTTTATTATATTTATATTTAATTATATATTAATTATTTAATTATTTTGTTCTTATTAATTATGCTCCAGTAAAGTTCCAATTAGATACACTAATTTCTTAGCCACAGTGTCTATCGATAGCACAATACTATAAACATCTGCTTTCTATTCTAATCTGCCGATCGACATGCTAAGGTATTAATAGTTCTGGAGTTTGAAGAGAGACTGAAGGATAAAGAGGATCTTTTTTCTTCTTCCTCCTTCCTCTTCCTCTTCCTCTTCCTCTTCCTCTTCCTCTTCCTCTTCCTC
>LOEQ01003989.1:87887-98853 GCA_001685075.1 Bramus lutescens
GAGAGAGAGAGAGAGAGAGGCAGAGAGAGAGAGAGAGACAGAGAGGCAGAGAGATATGGGGGCACATGTGCAGAGACCAGGAACAACTCTATGGACCTGACTTTAATCCCTGTACATTTATACAGGTTCTTGAATTGTCAAGCTTGTTAAGTTTCTTTCCCCCTGTCCCACCCAGGATGTCTCTAACTTAAGAGTTCGAATAAGGGTTCCTTAAAAGCTTCCTTACTTATCAACCATTAGGCTCCTAGAGACGCTCTATAATTCAGGCCCCAGGTATCACTTTGAATAAATAAATGTGCACCAGTCAAGACAATCTGAGATTTCTCAGCATATGACCATGTTTTCTGAAAAAAGTAACTTAATTCAGTTATATGTGGGCAATTATGTGCCTAAATAACTGTCCCTCCCAACTTTCTCTCTGGGGATTGCTAGATTAATATGAACATGAAAAATGCATCAACTCATGCTAGACAGAGCAGGAAGCCAGAGATGCGAAGCTAGGAGACACAGGAGCAGTAACTGGGGCGAGCTCAGAATGGGACCTTCCTCTCAGACACGTGAGGCTGTGGATATCTGCTGTTCAAGGATGGAGAAGACAAGACAGGCTGTACGCAGTGGGTGTGGTTTATCATCACAGGTCCATGTGCCAGACACTCAGCTAAGTCTTCAGTGCGGCAATGCTAGGAGATGGGGGTGTTCTGGGGGTGTAACACTCCCTCTTGCACAAGCCCTTGCCATATGATTACATACAGTATGAAGATTTCACCAGAGTGACCTGACACAAGGCCTTAGCCTTGGTATCTAGACCTGGGAGCTACATAACAGCATTCTTTTATAAAGGCGTCAAGAGGTCAACTAGGAAAAATCACTGGAACCCATGAGGGATTACACAAAAGCAAAGCCAAGATCTGATGTGATCATACGGAATTCAGCTTCTTTCTAATATGCCAACAGCACACAGTTCACAATGGCACCTAAAAGAGAACTGTCTAGCTACATACCATCTACACATAAATATATGGTGGATATGAGAAAATAGCTATAGAGCACACACCTAATCAAGGACTCTATCAGGGACTAAATATAGAAAGGTACTTCAAACCCACAGACAAGAGAGCGGATACCTCAAAAAGTGGGCAAAAGTTCTGGGACAGACATCCTGCTAATAAAGACAAACAGCCTAAGGAATATACTTAGTATGTTATGGGAGACTGCTCATTTAAAAAGAAGATCTGTTCCAAGTCCAGGCCAGCCCTGCACATCTTACAATACAGCTCAGCCTGGTGAGTCTCACCCTGTCCAACCCTGGGATCTAGCCCAGGTCTCACAATCAATGCCCAGCCTAATCTGATGAGCCTTGCCTGCATCACCACAACCTCTGGGCTTGGATCAGGACGCACTTTTTGCTGCCAGTTCAGCCTCCCTGTGACCACCTGACCTCATCCCTTCTGTAGCACATCCAGCCTCCAGACCCAGATGCCCTACGCCCATGCTGCCGCTCTCCTGCTCTTCTATGTGGACTGACGCTATGCAATAGAGATGTGCTAGTTGCTCGGGACAGCGGCCAGCAGACAGCCCTTAAAACGGACAGTGTTTCCTGCATGAAACACTGGGAACGAGAGCTCTTGTGGGGGGCACACTTTCATTTTGTTTACACAAGCAATCAGTTGAACAGGGCAAAACAGAACTAATACACAATAAGTGATTAGTTCCTCAAAAACACAAACTTAAACGGAGGAAAATTTAAATGATGTAATCGAAAAAGTGCATCAGGAAACAAGAATTAGTTCACGTCTGCACCCAGGATGGGGTGCACATTTAACTTCTCTATCCTTTAGTTTTTCTCCTTTGTCAACAGACTTAGCACTTTTACTTTTTTGGGACAGGGTGTGATGTAACCCAGGTTGGTCTTGAACTTGGTATGTAACCAAGGATTACTTAGAACTTCTTCTAATCCTCTTCCCCACCTCCAGAGTGATAGCTCTGCATGCATGCACCTGCACCCACGGTGACAGCTCTGCATGCATGCACCTTTACCCAGGGGAACAGCTCTGCATGCATGCACCTGTACCCAGGGTGATGGCTCTGCATGCATGTACCTGTACCCAGGGGGGTGGCTCTGCATGCATGCACCTGTATCCAGGGTGATGTCTCTATATGAATGCAACTGTAGCCAGGATAACAGCTCTGCATGCATGCACATGCACCCAGGTTGATGACTGCATGCATACACCTGCCATAGGGTTCTGATGTGGTGCTAGGTATGGGAACCAGGGTTTCCTGCATGCAAGGCAAGCATGCTATCAACTGAGCTACACACCTGTTAGTTACAATCTATATAACTGCCTTCCTCACACCAAAAGAATGTTATAAATAAAAGTACTTTTAAAAAATCCTTGTTCGTATACAGGGGCAAACTTATAGTAGACAAAAAAAAATAGAGAAGTAAATTTAAGAATAGAAAACCCTCCTGATTAGTAAGAAGTTACTTAATGCTAGAAGCAGCACAATTATAAGAATCCCAGTATAAGTCAAAGCCAAGATTTTCAAATTTTAAAGGTTTCAAAGAGGTCAGTTTTGAAATATGAAACATTTCTAAGTTACACGATGCTTTGCAAAAGGAAAGGCAGACTTTTGTTATAATTTATACGGCTAAAGCTCACTATAAAACACAATGTGCATACAGGACAGAACCCACTTTGGGATTTATATTCATTTCTTCTAGTCTTATAGAAGTGCTTCTACATGTTTTCAAGCTTTGAGATTAATATATTTACAACACATGGAAATAGTCTACCTTGAATTCCTCAGTCTGTGATAGTTGCTAAGGACTGAATGTGGAAATACACACCTAAGGGCTGGGTGTGGTGCACACCTTTAACCCCAGGACTGGGAAGCAGAGGTAGGAAGAGATCTGAGTTCAAGGCCAGCCTGGACTACACATTGAGACCTGTCTCAAAACACCAAGCAAACAAACAAATCCCATATACAATACTCATGGTTTTTTCCTTCAGTACTGGGGATGAACCAGGACACTAGGCAAAGCAAGGGCTCCAATGCTGAGCAAGGGAGTTCTAAATCCCTGTGGACAGAGCACCCTGTGGTGAGAGGGGACTACTGCAGGTGGCACTCTGAATCAGATCGCTTGCCCAGAGCCCTCAAAGCTCAGGGAGGAAGGAGCACTTGAGGAATCTTAGAAGGAGCTGTGGGGACATTCCAATGGATAAGAGTCCAGACCAGTGGAGTCCTATCCCTATTTGACTCTGTGTGTGTGTGTGTGTGTGTGTGCGCGCGCATGCATGTGCAAGTGTGTGTGTTGGCGAACGTGCACGCATGAGCATGTGTATCTGGGATCAAGTGCGCACGTGTCACTACCGCACATAAAGTGAGAGAAGAAAGACTAATTGGTCTAATTCCTGCTGTCTCCCCAAGCGTCTTCACAGGTTTTTCTAAAAATATAGCTTAGGGTATTTTTAGTGTTCTCTTTCTTATGAAGCTGGGAAGTTTCAAGTCTTATTGCCAAAGAAAACAGGAGAAAATGTTTCTTACAATAACTCTGGACAAAAGGCTAGCTAGAATTTACAGCTGGGCTGAGTTTTCAACTTAGAAGTATTTTTAGAATGAACTAGAAAACTGAAATAACAACCATTACTTAGAATGCCTACATTCACTTCATTTTAAGAGAACTTTCCTTTTTTAAAATCTTAAAGTATGGTAAGTTAGAAATAAGTGTCCATTATATCCCAGGAGCTATAAACAATAGGAAATGTGTATGTGAGCCCCAAGGAAGCAAGAAAGGCCTATATATCCATTGGGTGACACCATGCAAGACTGACTCAAGGTTAGTTAGCAATTCAGGTAATGCCAAAACATAGGTGATATAAACCTCAGCCTCATTTACTGGTAAAATAACTGGATTCCATCAATATTTAGCCTCCTCTGCCCCTTTGAGCTCACCTGCAAGATTCTTTGTAAGATCGATGGGAGGGCAATGAATGCTGCCATACTGTTTAGAACTTGCATAGTCAAAGATTTCAGAGCTGTTGAAACAAAATATTAAGATTAGTTTTGCTTTTCTTTTTATTTAGGGGAGAGCAGTCACCTTACCTAAAAATTTAGTTAACCTAGGCCATTTTGGTATCTTAAAATTGACTGTTGGTCAGCTGCAAACACAATAAATTTTCTAGATAAATTATGTAAGGATCTCACAGAAAGAAAGGCTCAAGGTGACACGGATACTATAGCAATGGCTTCATTGGGAAGACAACAGGAGAAAGCTACTGGGGAAGGAGACTGCCACAGCAGGCTCTGCAGACAGAAAGTGGGCTGGTGAGTGGCCCCATCAGGTTGATTCTGATGAGTTTACCTTCACAGTGCCGATGAGGAGCAGCTGAGCTGGACAGCTTCTGTGGTGCCATCATTGCCTCCAACAATGGAAACCATAGTGCCTGTGGCATCAGAGGAAACCAAACTATTAGCATAGTGTTGGCGGTTGAAATGTATGAGTACTGGCAAAAATCAGACAAAGAGAAAATTTGAATGTGATTGGGGAAAGACAGTAAAAAGCAGAGAGCTCAGACAGAAGAGGGCGCCTTCATCAGCTGTGGGAAGCATGCGGAGGATGCGGGATTATAATTCTGGTTCTATCTTGAGAGTTTGGATGCAAACCAGCCATGAGCGCATCCTACTAGGCTTTAACTAGTCACAAAAAAGGGTACCCCGCCCCACCCTGCAGCTCCTCGCCTCTACCCCTGTTCTTCAGTTATTGGTAGATTTTCCTATATCAAGCTTTAGCTCTTTCCTAAACGCTACACATCTGGAGCAGAGGTTAAGAAGAACTCATTATCATTATCAGCCTCACCAAGAGATAACCAGATTTACCAGTTACTTATTTACTTCTACTAAGGACTCCATGTAAGACCTTACACGTATTTGTTTGCTCTTATAAACCTTATGTCATAGGTGTCTTCGCTTGGTTTAAAGAAATTAAGTAATTTGCAGAAGGTCACACAATAATAACACTGACTCCAGGTTGTGTTCTCCCAGTCTTCACTGCGAAAACCAAGTCAATCCATTTCAGCAACTCAGTTATGTGATCATTTATAAACGCCTTACAGTACCTTGACAGGAAGACCCCGAGGAAGGGTCAGTGGAACAGGGCAGGAGTGTGATGTCTCACACGACACCAGTGTCTACTGCCGATGAACACACACGAACAGGTGCCCACAAATAACAACACTTATTCATTATGAAAATTTGGCCTTTAGCTTAGGTATGTCCCCAGTTAGCTCTCATAACTTAAACACGTGGTGTTACCTCTCTTCCATCTTGTACCTCCTGTTTCCTCTCCCTGTCTCCTGGTTTCTCCTGCGCTCCTAGACCCTCCTCCTCTTCCAGGCTGCGGTTCTCTGAGCCGGTGACTCTGCCCTAAATTTCTACATCAACCTTAAACATGGTAAACACGCTTTGAAAGGACTCTGGTAGGCCTTGCCCAACCCCTGGAATAGGATTTTCCTTGCTAAAAATTGTTAGATTACATTCCTAAAGCTAATCACCAAGGTCTAGTCCCTTAGTTGGCCACTTCCTTCTTCTAAGGTTGACTACCAAGGTCCAGCGATCTAAGAATTAAAGTACAGCAATCAAAGTCCACTTTTGGCCACCCTAATTAACATGTTCAATCAAAATTAAACACCCCATCCTAACACAGGGCCTCCCCTTTAACCTTTATAAACTGCCATTTGCCTATGGCCATGCCTGTCCTTTCTCTGTCCAGAGGCAGTCCTTTGTCCCTCTGGGGCAAATGCTCCCCCCGTCCTTTGTCCCCTTTCCTTCTCATTTGCCCTTTATTTCTTGTCTTTATCTCTTATTCCCTGCTCTTTGACCCCCTAGGGCAAATAAATCTCCTTTGTTTTTGAGAACTTGAGTGTTAGGGTGTTGGTTCCAAAACCAGTCCTTTCAACCTTATTCTACTATACTGATTTCTAAGAGTTTTAGTTGGGTAAGTCTAAAAACCCACATTAAAATAATGACCTATAGTGTGATAATCCCATCACCTGAGAAGATACAACTTGAATTGCTGCCTTGAGATAGACAGGAAGCAGCTAGGTTTTTAGGGACATGCATGATGCCACCATCCTTGTTAAGAGCAATCACAGGGCATGAACAACAGCATATAGAACAGATATTCAGAGGTGGGGTGTTCAGCACATAGGAGCAGATATGCAGAAGTGGGGGTACTTAGCACATAGGAGTAGACTGCAGAGGTGGGACTGTTGCAGAATATTTGTTTACACTGCGTAAGGATGTGTTACTATGATTGGCTTAATAAAGAGCTGAATGGCCAATAGAAAGGTAGAAGGTATAGGTGGGATTTCCTGGGAAGAAGGAGGCAGAGAGACATCAACAAGACATGGAACAAGTTGAACATATGGTACAGAGGAGAAGTAACTGAGCTACATGGCAAAACACCAATTAATAGAAGCAGGTTAATTTAAGTTATAAGAGCCTGCTGGGGACAAGACTAAACTAAATGCCACGCTTTCATAATTAGTAAGAATTATGTTGGTGGCCCAAAAGAAAGCTTGCTACATTTAGCACCCAACATGGGGCACAACTATAGGGACAGAGAAGTTGCCATCTGGGTCTCTCTATGAACACTCAAAGCAGTTAGTTGACTTCTGCAAATAGGACTCCAAAACTGGGCTCAGCAACTTCCCAGAGCTGGGGAGGTAAACATGGCTCCCACTGGTAGGTACCTGCTGGCATGAGGCTAGGCTCTTAGAGCATGGGGGAGGGGCAGAGCAAGCCACCAGGGCCACTCTGCAGCAGTAGCCTAGCAGTTTAAGATATGTCTCTTGTGGTCAGAGAACACTGCAAGTGTGAAGCTGCAGGCAATGCAAAAAGTTGGGTCCAGACCAAGAAAGCCTCTGAACAGATATAATATACTTAATAAGGTGCTTAGGTGCTGAAGAAAGAAAAAAAATGGGTACAGACAGTCATAAAAAAATAAAGTTAAAAATAATAGAAAAGTCTTTAAGAGAGAGTAAGGTAATATAAAAAAGAATAGGCCACGTAAAGAAGGAAAATATACAAGATGTCTGGATCCTGTGTGGTGGTACTTTGCTGACTGAATATTTTAAATGTTAATGAACAAAAACCAATTGCTGCTGAGAGACATTGGATCATGGGAACTACTAAATTAAAACCTATATATGTTTAAAATGTCTTAACTTCAGAATGGAAGTCAGAAAATATGTTATTGAGGGAAAGTTTATTCCTTTTTTCCCACAGGACAAAATCTATGGATTTCTTCAAAAATTAATAAAACCCAAATTTGACTGGGGACACCTCCCGAAAATCTTGGCAGTAGACATAAAGAAAAACAAAAAACAAACAAAAAAACCCTACAAGACAGGTGATGTATATTCTGATCCCTCGTCATTGGAACAGCCCTGAAGACTGGATGAGACATGATAAATCTTGTTGATTACAGAGTCCTCATAACTTATTATTACATGCCATCCTTTCATGTCATGGATAAAGGTTTCATTATATAGTATAAACAGATTTAAAGTTAACAGATGCCTTTTACATTTTCAAAGAGAAAACAAAATCATCTCTAGCTGATTTGTGCCTGTTGCATATTCCAGACAGATATGTATGTTACCTTTAAAAGTTTGTATGTTTTCAGGAAAAAAAAGGACCAGACACCAGTGAAGACAAGTAGGCCAGGTGACCCAGCTTCTCAGAATATCTGTTACAATATCCTCAAAATTCTACATCCAAAACAACTTCAAAGCTGCTAGCTGAGATGGTTCAGCCTCAATGACTACTCCCAGGACTTTGAATAAGCCCTGAACTTTCCCATTATACAGAGAGTAAACAAAAATAATAAGATAGCTCTCGCAGGACTTGACCATTATCTCAATTTTCTCAGTGTCCCTCCCTTCCTCCCTCCCTCCCTTCCCCACCTGCTGCCCTGGATCAGAAAGTCGCTCTCACCTACCTCTCCAGCACAATGCCTGCCTGTGTGCCACCAGGCTCCCTGACATGATAACGGACTAAGCCGTCCCCAAATTAAAAGCTTTACTTTAAAAGAGTAACTGTGGTCATGGCTTCTCCTCACAGCACTAACTAAGGCAGAGGGAGAAACACTTTTCTCTAAGGACATAGTCACTAGTGATCTGACCACTCTTCAGTGAAAACCACACATCAAGGATATTTAGGCAGAAAAACCGGTCTTGAAGGATTAAAAAAAATGAGACACCAAGTTGGGTGGGAGGAGGTGGATATGGCAAGAGTGACGGGGTGAGTATGACCAGCACGCATGTTATGAACTCTCAAAGAACTAATTTTAGGAACTGTAAGACACAGGATGGATTCACAACAAATCAGTGACAGAGAGGTAAATTCAAGTATGCCCTAGATAAATGAGAAGGACCTTCATGTAAGAAGTAAAATCCAATGGTTCATTTTCAACTGGTATAAGGGCCAGAAGATCTTTTTGTAACCTCCACTTGCTTTAAAAATAACACATGAAGGAGCCAATACAAACAGAATAAAGGAGGGTGGGACTGCAGAACTCTGTGGTCTTAAAATTGCAAAACTAAAAGGTAAACAAACAAGATGGGGAAATCCAGGTGGTGGGAGTGGTACTGGGTGGGCCAGGAGGTTCTACCATCTTGAGTGCTAAGCCAGAGGAAAAAGAGAAGGCTCGTGCACCAGGACTGCAAGAGTGACTATTCTGAGCTCAGTGTCAGGTCCACCATTCTGCCTTGGCTGGAGCCCAACCTTCAGGTTCAAAATGAAAATTGCTTTGAGTTCAAAACCATGCCTTAATACAACCAACCAACCAAAGGATGAAGAAAAAAACAGATTCAGGAATAGAAAAATTATGGCATGCATTTCTGTGAATTCTGCAATGGCATAGTATAATAAAACTGAACATCAAGAATAAGCATAAAACAAAATCCTAACCTATTGCAGTTACTCAGACTTTATGTTGTTGGAAGGTTTATTAAGAGCTAATAAGTCAAAGAAACATTTACATGCAGTTTAGAGAGTCCTTGGCTCCTAGAGGAGATCAAACACAATATTTTTTAGAGAAAGTATCCTCAGGTTAATATTTTCCCAAAAGCATATCAGCCTTGGCAGACAAAAACCACACAGGGGGTATTACCTAAATGGTAACAACGGCTATTTCTGAGTTACCATGTGACTCTACTGCAAGACTATTTAAAATCCTTCTGTGTTTTCTACAATGTATGACCTTTTTCTTATTTTCATGTATGTGTGTGCACATGGAGACCTTCAGTCAAACCTGAAGCATGTAGAAGGCTAGCTGACACCACATCCACCTGGAATTTATGTGGACTTTGAGGTCTGAACAGCCATTGCCCATGCAAGTACTTTAACTGCTGTGACATGTCCCCACTACTGCATGATTTCTTTAAGGTATCTGTATTATTTCACCAAAAAGGTTTTAATAAGGAAAAGATAACATCTATATGTGAATATGCTTCATATGCATACTTTTTACAATCTCTGACAAAACCTAATAGAGAAATTATAAAATTATGAAGACAGAAAACATGCCAAGACATATCTGTTTTACTTTAATAACTATAGTACATACATATGAAAAATTAAGCTTAGCTCCCCATTTCAGAAACCCAGTACAAAGCCAGATCAGGAGCACTGAGCGGCAAGCACAGAAAGTGCAGCTGTGTGCTGTGCTACAGCTGACACTATCAGCTCTCCTTGGGAATGGAGCCCAGNAGCTCTCCTTGGGAACGGAGCCCAGGCCTCACACAGGCTAGGCCAGTGCCTGTCACTGAATTAGCACACCAAAACCAAAACCTCTTTACTTCTAAAAGCACCAGAGGATTCAGCTCCCCATCCCACGCTGCCTGCAGTGTCTATTTCACTGCACCAGGTGCTCATCACACCCCCTGGGTTTGTGCTTTGACTTCCTTCAGTCTGCCCTGTCAGCAGCAGAGCTTCCTAAGCTTGGCTGCTCACTAGAGTGGGTACACAGCATTAGGACATAATGACGACTGGGTCTTAGCTGTGGAAAATGTCAGTTAATTATACAGGGTACAGCACAACTAATGAAAAAGTTCAAAGCCCCCGGGCCACTCCCATGTGTGGCCAAGGCTGAGAATCACCATGTTACAGCCTCCCTTTCCCCTCTGCTGCACTTTAGGTCCCCTCTTCCTGCTCACTCATACCCACTGTGAGCAGATGAGATGACAACTAACTACAAGTTCCACCACCTGGCACAAACAGAAATTCCACTCCACAGGCCCCGCAGGGACCCAGCATTCCCACGCCAGCAGTTTGCAGCAGAATCCATGGGTGTGAGGTCTTTGCGCATGAAAGGAGCTGGATCCTCCAGATCCTCCTGATGATAGCGTCAAGAGCCTTATGCTCCTGGGAACACTAAGAAGTGATTAAAGCCCAAACAAATTAAATTCAGGTTGCCAAGAGGGCAGTAGAAATAGAATTAACTGCGAGTTTCCACACAGAACACTTTTTTTAAATGCCTAAGCAGATATCAGCCTACCTCTCGTTGCTGCTGATTCAAATTCTGTGAATTTCTCTGGCAAAGAGCAATTGTCTCTACCATGGTATCTTCAACAGCCTTCAGTGGAAAAGCCTCCGTTGTATCTAGATTTGGAAAAAGGATTAATGTCACTTAAAAGATATCCTACTATGACCTCAGAGTTTCTGTGAATCACACACCTTTTTCCCTCTGTGTGTAGCTTTAGTTAGTTAATCTTCATTGTTAACTCAACTGAATTCAGAATCACCACAGAAACATACCCCTGGGTGTGTGTGTGGTGTGTGTGTGTGTGTGGAGGGAATCCAACGAGTTTTAACTGATGAGCTGGGGAGCCACATAAGTGTCCTGGGAGACCCCCCTGAACATGGATGTCACTATCCTGAGGGCTAGAATACTGGGAGA
>LOEQ01003989.1:99011-114220 GCA_001685075.1 Bramus lutescens
CCCCTGAACATGGGTGTCACTATCCCGAGGGCTAGAGTCCTGGGAGACCCCCCTGAACATGGGTGTCACTATCCTGAGAGCTAGAGTCCTGGGAGACACCCCCCCCCAACATGGGTGTTACTATCCCGAGGGCTAGAGTTCAGACTCAATAAAGCAAAACAAGCAGAATGCCTGTGCTTCTCTCTTCCTGACCCAAAGTCACATGACCAACTGCCTCAGGCTCCTGCTGCCAGAGCCAGAGCTACTCTTGCCTCATACTCTCCCTGCTGTGAAGGACTGCACCCTCACCTCCGTCCTCAGTCACTCTGCTCAAGGACCCTGTCCGGCACTGAGAAAGGTAACTAATGCAGGAGTCAAGCCCAACCGACCTTACTCACCTCAGATCTGCTTCTCCCCGTCATTTCCAGAGCAGTTAGAGCCATCATCTCCAAGTTCCCTGATCTGAGTCATTCTCATCTTTGACGCTTCCTTCTCTGTACCCCTTGTTCATTCTACCTGTATGCCTGCTGTGCTCTCCCTGTCCCCAGTCATTGCATTTCTGACCTCCTAAGCCTTCCTTTCTGTTCTCTTTCACACAAGTCCAATCAGATCACCTCTCTCTACAGAAGCCACCAAAGATCCCCAGTCCTTAAAAGCAGACTCTGCCTGCATAACAGAGGAGAGTTCATCTCTCCTGTGCTCTCCCTAAGACTACTGGCTAGCCACGTCCATGCACTCCTGTCCTGAGCCTCGAAGCCCCCTTCCATGCTCTGTATAGTATGTCTTTCCGCAACACAGACTGAGTCACAACTAGTCCCTGAACTCTCTCAACTGCTTTGCCATTCCCACGGCATCTCTGGCACACTCTGTTCCACTTATATTACAAGCTTTATCTCCCCGTGTCTCCTTCACAAGACTAATGCTTCAAAGGAGGGCGGGCTACCTATGGAAACTAAACACAAGGCCATGCACTCAGCAGATATCTGGATCTCTTAGCACACTGTCAACAGCAGATCTGAAGGCAGAAGGTTGTTACTAAATGGGTTATGAGACCATGAACTTTGGAAAACTGGCTTCCAGACAAGCTGCCTACAAGTTACCAGAGCAATCAGGAAATGCCCTTCCTAATTTCCCTTGGCTATTAATATATTTGTAAAATTATTCTTTTAACACTAGATTTAAGAAAAATATCACAAAATGCACCAAATATAACATAATCAAATTGACTGAGCATGTATTGACAGTTCAAAATAATAACTAGATTCTAGTTTGATCACCAATATGAAAAGTAAATCAAGTATTTTCATAGGTTCCCAAAAGCCATAGTGTAATACAAGATGGCCAGGATTCAGCATAAACTCTGTTACCTAGGACCTCAGCATCAAAAAGTATGGGTGAATTATCTACAGAGATGCTGGATGAAAAGTACTAGAAGAATGTATGGAAGAAGAGTTCAAGAAGAGGTGAGATAACCTACAACTCACCCATGAAGGATTCCCTCACCTTCTGCAAGAGAAATTAAACTGTCAGCAAATAGCTGACTAAAAATGGATGGAGAAGCAGAACAGATATTTTTCCAGGAAAAAAAAATGTGAGTGGTCAAAACAAGTACAAAACATCTGATGCCACAGATAGAAACAAGGGATGAAGGGAGAGAGGAGTGGAGTGGAAGGCAGTCCCCCGAAACCCATCATAACTGATGGAGAAAGAAGGAGAGAGAAGGGGCAAGGATGAAAGCGTCAGTGCAAATGTGGCACAACTGATCTCACGCACTGCAGAGGATGTGAACCATGGCGTGACTATGGAGAACCCTAAAAACAGAGTTAAAGCACCTGTCTGGCAGGCATGAATTATGCTCTGGGTTCAATTCCCAGCACAAAGGAACTTTTAAAGTTACTGTTTTATCCAGTGATCCCACTTTTGGCTTTATACTCAAAAGAAATGAAAGTGATAACCCAAAAATACCTGCATACCAAGGATGTTCATAGCAACTATCTAGCTGACCAAAGGTGGGCCAGCCCAAGTGTCTGCTAGTGGGTAAATGCACATGGTAGACACCCACACAGCAGGACACTGTGCAGCTTTAGAGGGCCATTCTGACATGTTTCCCAACATTTATGAACACCAAAGGAAATGAGCCAATCATAAACTCAAATGCACTAGGATTTCACTCTCATGAGTCAGGCAAATTCAGAAAGTGAATGCTGGAACTGGAGAGCAGAACAGAAGACAGAGTGATGTTGGGGGGACTGCTGCCCACGGGAACAGAGGCTCTGCTGGGATGATAGAAAACATTCAGCCAGATAGTGAGGATGTATGTACTGCAGTATGATAATAATTATTGTTGCTAAGTCTTTTGGTAGTTTTTTCTTGTTTTATGATAATTTTTAAAAAAAATAAAGAAATGTCAATGGACACAACAAAGCTTATATATCTGTGTCAGTCACTCCAGATTTACTGCTTGGGGGTACAGTTGACGAAAAGCTCTGATCTGCTGCTGTTTGGCATAGACACCAAGTTTAAGCCTGCTAGTCATGGACCTACATGTAGTCGGACACTGCAGTGAGCACCTTGGGGACCAGTGGCCAGATGCCATGTAGCCTCTCCTGGGGACAGATGAGCCAGAATCTTGCTGGTGAGCCACAGCCACATGGCAATACACAGAATAATCTAAATGGGTTAAATTAAGATGTACGAGCTAGCCAATAAGAAGCTAGAGCTAATAGACCAAGCAGTGATTTAATTAATACAGTTTCTGTGTGGTTATTTCGAGTCTCCACAGCCAGGAATGAATGAGCAGCCTCTCCCAACACCTACACACAGCCAAGTCACACATATACAGTGCAATGGGGGATGACCACAGGACAGTGAGAAGGGCCACAGTCCCTGCACAGTTAACCTCATTATGTCACAGTAGTGCATGACTTTCCGTCAAATATTCTCAAAAACCACTAAAACTTCAATCTACTATGAAAATAAAGGGTAACTATGAAAATGACTATGTGTAGTTATTACTAAATTAAGGCAGTACATTATATAAAAATTTTTACAACATATGGTTAGTGGAGGAAAAGCATTTTACATCCAAAGAACTTACTTCCACCCTGCCGAGTTATCTCTTGCAGTCTGCTCTGCAGTCTCTAGAAGGTAAAAACACAGAGGTGACCAAACAGTTTATATTTCTACCCTCTACATACTTGCAGAACAAATTTTAGAGGTGACCCCCAAAGAAACAGGTGATGAGATGGCTCAGTATCTGCCACCAAGCCTTGAAGACCTGAGTTCCATCCCTTGGACCCACATGGTTGGAAGGAGAGAAATGACCTCCACATGAACACTGTGGCTTACATGTGCCCACAGAGATACACGTGTAAGTAAGTAAATAAACAGATACAATGTTCTTCTGCTGTCATTCAGCACTGACTACTTATCCACATAGCTTGCAGCATAGGAATGGCTGCAAAAGATCGTGTCACCAGTCTGCCCATGTGGCCCCTCTGTTCCACTGAGCAGTCACCACTGATGTCCCTTAGAGCAGCACTGAGGGTAGCTATTTATCATGCTTTGGATGCGGGTGTGAAATTATTATCGGGTCATGAAACACATGGGTGAGTTGTACAGCTATTAACAAAAGGACACGACAAAACTATGTTCATAGCACACATCCCAGTCCTGCGTCTGACTTTCCCTAACATCCACAGTTGTAAGTATAACATTTGATAAGCTTTATTTTGACAAATGTACATATTTGTGCATGGTCTGCAAAGAAAATAGTGATCATCGCTACCTTTGCGTTATACTTAGAGAAAACCACTCATGCACTTTCTCAATGTCCAATGTTTTCTTTTGTGAAATTCTTTCATGCCACCATGACGCTTTTGAGATTTCTCTCCTATTACATTTATCAGTGATGTTGTACTGTGTAATATTTAGTTATAAGCAAACTGTCATTGCGTCTCCCTCCAGTCTCTTGACACCTGGCATATTTCTAGATTTGGGATCTTCAGGAATGAGATTGTTTTATCACTCTTGTGCTAATGATTTTTACAAGGGCTATATCATTTTATACTGTGGATCCTTTTCATGAATATAAATTATGACTTTAAAATGATGCCATACATAAATATGGGGCTGTTCTCAATGAACCCCAAGATAAAACATACTTCTGTGTACAGCTTACCTCAAAACACACAAGGTAAAGACAAAGACAGACTGAGGAATTTCAGAGAGACAGATTGTGACAATGAACACAGTCAAATGCTACCTCCAGCAGCAGGAGGAAGGCACCGTGAACATCCCCTTTCTTCTCCAACAGATACGCAGTGACTTCGTGGAGCTCATACTTCTGTGTAATCTAGGAAAGAAAGAAAGCACTTCTGTAAATCTTGTTTACAGAGTACAAAGAGTCCAGCACACAAAATACACGTGACAGTCATTAACGAACCCGTGCCTTTGCAGTACGCTATTGCACAGTACAGAATGTGGAGCTTGTCCTATAGTGAACCATCTGGCTGCTCTACTTTGAGCAAACTCATTCCTTTGTCTATTTTCCAAATTTGTCACACATCTAAATGAGGTACATCCCCTGGAAAAAAGCCAACACACATAAACAATATGCCATAAAGGAGACAGTGTCAGCTGTAACTCTACATAAGCATTCAGAACAAAACAACTGAAAAAGGGGAAGATACTGGCAGACTTACAGGGTTTAGTAAAAGTTAATAAACTAAGAATATCTAAATCAGTGAAAAAAGACTAAGTGTGCTAAGAGACAAAAGGGGAAAGCATAGAAAATGGAAGCAAGCAAGTACTAGAGAAGGCTAAGGTGGCACAGGGAAGGGCAGGCTCTCAGATCGTCTCAGCTTCTCCGCTGCTGTGAGGATATACCCAACGGGTGACTTAAGGTAGAAGGGTCACTCTAGCTCACAGTTCAAAGACGCCATCCCCCACAACGAAGAAGTTAAAACAGCAGCAGGCTGGAAGCGGCTGCTCACACCTTGTTCACAATCAGGGAGCAGAGCAGTGTGAGGAACGGCTGTTGGAGTGCAGCTCACTTTCTACTTCAGATAGTTCTCTCTGTGCCAACCAGCTTACTCAAGATGGCCTCTCATTGGTGCCCAGAAGCTAGAGCACCTCACTGGTCAACCTTTCATAGGTGCCCAGAGGCTAGAGCAGTCCTGTGGTGTCAACCCCTCACAGGTGCCCAGAGGCTAGAGCACCTCACTGGTCAACCCCTCCTAGGTGCCCAGAGGCTGGAGCACCCCTGTGGTGTCAACCCCTTCTAGGTGCCCAGAGGCTGGAACACCCCTGTGGTGTCAACCTCTCCTAGGTGCCCAGAGGCTGGAGCACCCCTGTGGTGTCAACCCCTCCTAGGTGCCCAGAGGCTGGAGCACCCCTGTGGTCAACCTCTCCTAGGTGCCCAGAGGCTGGAGCATCCCTGTGGTGTCAACCCCTCCTAGGTGCCCAGAGGCTAACCTGAACAGAAATTTAAGAGATGCTATCTCTGATTATCCTCTAATAAACACCATAATCACTGCAAAGTATCTCCCAAGTTCCCTTTAAATCAGAAACAGGATGGAAGGCACACTGCTTCTATTCAGTTGTGTCCTAGAGTACATAGACACGTGAGAACAAGGCTGGGCTGTGGGAACCCCAAACTATTACTATTCTTGGAAAGTGTCATTGTCATAAAATACATACAAACAACTTGTATTGAAAAAGAATTTAGCTGGTTGCTAAGTGCACACCAGCACAAATAATCCCCTGCATTTAAATGCCACCACAGCAAACAATGAAAATGCCCTTGAGAGACAGGGCAGAGTGGTGCAAGCCTTTATAATGATAGCACTCTGGAGGCAGAGGCAGGATCTGAGTCCAAGGCCAGCCTGCTCTACATATCAAGTTCTAGGCTAGCCAGAAAGACACAGTAAGACTCTGTCTTAAAAAATAAAAAAGGTCATAAAACCTTACCAAAGACACAGAGTCATTTTAAAAAGGCAAATTATTTCTGAATGTGAAGCACCAGGACCACAGAGCTGACGATGCCCTCTGCACTGGTGCAATTTGCACTTCACAGTCGAAGCTCCAGGTCTCTAACGAAATCTGGTTTTGTGGTTCCTGAGTGATGCAGGGTGGGAAGAGGCAGGGAACTGCTGGAGTACTGTCAAGACAGGGAGGGAGCATGGCTGTCCCTGGACAGTAAGCCTTCCTGTAAAGCTGCAGTGACTAACGTGTGTATGTAGGGAAAGACATCCAAGGGACAGAGGAGAACCACACATAGATCCGTGCATGTGTAGAGAGTTTAATCTAACACAGCATGTTGTTAGAAATCAGTAAGGAGGTCGCCCGGTAGTCAGATTGAGGACTATCTTAAATGACATCATAGAACCTTCATCCAGCATCTGATGGAAGCAGATTATCTAGGGAGGAGCACTGGGCTGAGCTCCCAAAGTCAAAGAGAGGATGGAGTGAGAATACAAGCAAAGGGTTCAAGCCCATGATGAGGATACCCATTTAAACAGCTTACCTGAGCTAATGGGAGCCCACTGACTTCGGCCTGACAGCAGGGGTACCAGCATAGGACCAAACTAGGCCCTTTGAATATGGGTAACAGTTGTATGGCTGAGGCAGACTGTGGGGCCTCTGGCAATGAGACCAGGATTTATCCCTACTGCTTGTACTGGCTTCTGGAACCCGTTCTCTTTGGAGGGATACCTTACTCAAGCTAGATATAGTGGGGAGGGCCTTGGTCCTGCCTCAAAGCAACATGCTAGACTTTGGTGACTTCCCATGGGAAACCTTACCCTCTCTGAGAAGTGGATGGGGGAGTGAAGGGAAGGTGTAGGGATCAGGAGGAGGGGAGAGGGTGGGAATTGGGATTGGAATGTAAAATGAAAAAAAGATAGGTTTTTTAAGAAATGAATAAGTCAGTAAGGGGGGTGTGTTGAGTAGTTTTATGTCAACTTGACACAGCCAGAGTCATCAGAGAGGAGAGAGCCTCCATAAGACTAGGTTATAGGCAAGCCTGTGGGGGCATTTTCTTAATTAGTGATTGATATGGGAGGGCCCAGCCCTTTGTGGGTGGTACCATTCCTGGCCTGGTGGTCCTGGGTTCTATATAAGAAAGCAGGCTGAGTGAGCCATGAGGAGCAAGCCAATAAACAGCTCCCCTCCATGACCTCTGCATCAGCTCCTGCTTCCATGTTCTTGCCCTGTTTGCGTTCCTGTCCTGACTTCCCTCAGTGATGACGAAGGATAAGCCAAATCAACTCTTATCTCCCCAAGTTTCTTTGGTCACGGTGTCTCATCACAGCAATAGTAACCCTGACTCAGACAGAGGGCCAACAAAATGGTTCAGTGGGGAAAGGGGCTGCCTGAAAACTGATGGCCTCAGTTCAGTCCCCAGATGCCATGGGGGAAGGACTCCTGAAAGTTGTCCGTGCATGTACGTGCGTGCATGCGTGCGTGCGTGCATGCGTGTGTGTATCTCTCCATATATATATATATATATATATGTATGTATGTATATATATATATCAGTGTATTTATATATATACACAACACACACATACAATAATAACAAATAGTTTTTTAAACAAAAAAGTCAGTGAGGAAAGCTCATAAAATATCCTAAGTATGACCATTTAGCATCATGTAGGGAAGAAGATATAACCCTTTCTCTTGATCAGCCTACAGATAGATTAAAGTCTAAAACATAAGTTGTTAAATTACAGAAATCAGAAGGGAAACCTTTTGTGTCAGGAGTGCAGTAGCTTAAACCTTAGAAGACAGAGCTGAAGCAGAAGTAAAAGCCATGCTAAAGATGCACCAAACAGGATGAAGATGCTTCTAATCCACAGTTGGCAGAGAACAAGGGCCGCAGAAATCAGACCAGCTTCTAGAAGTGAATGAGAAGGGCAAACACCTATCAGGAAAATGGAACCGATATGAATGCCTATCAGGGATACCATCGTACTGTAAAAATGAAACATACTAAATACATTAAGTGGAAATGTTTCCCAGCCAGTTGAAAAATTAGGACTCATCAAGGCTGAGGGGAAATGACACGCATCAAAAATACTGATGAGAACAGAAACTGTTGGGAATACTGGAAATATCAGCACTCGGCTACCATAGCAGACACGGGCCACCTGAGGTGCACAGGCCACATGCATCCCAGGACACCTATGAATGCATCCTAGCACATGTTTGGAAGTCACATGATGTCAAAGGATAAGTCACACCTGGGGCAAGTCCATTTCCAGTGGGAAGCCATATGGGCACATGAATTTATGCACAAGAATACAACCACGGGGTTGAAGGGTAAACACCACACCATGCGTTTAGTTGATGGTGACCTCAGAGGAAAGGGGATGGAAGAAAGACAGACAAAAAGGTGCTTCATCTGTAAAATAAGTAAGGCAAGGCTGGAACTGAAATTTACTTGGTTGGTCCACATGGAGTTGATACTGTGCACATCCCTCAGTACCTGAAATATTTCATAACTCAATATTTTAAAGTACGAAGGCAGCAGGAAATGGATGCAGAAAATACAGGTTGCTGTTGGTTAGGAGAAAAAGAAGACACAATGTTCTATTTAAATGTTAAATGGGGAACATACTAGTCTCATAATGCACACATACACACACACACACACGCACGCATACAGTCTGTCTGCCTCTGTCTCTCACTCACTGAGAAGCAGAAGAAAGTAAGAAAATTCAAGGTGCACACTTTTAATCCCAGCACTCAGGAGGCAGAGGTAGGCAGATTTCTATGAGTTTGAGACCAGCCTGGTCTACAGAGTGAGTTCCAGGACAACCAGGGCTACACAGANAAGGAAGGAAGGAAGGAAGGAAGGAAGGAAGGAAGGAAGGAAGGAAGGAAGGAAGGAAATCGAGGCAAGGAAGGAGAGTGCTGAAGCTGCGGGGCTGTTATTTAGCCTGCTGCACTTCCTGGCTCGCCAGGACTGTTTAACCTTCATTGTCTGCACAGGAACTTGCCGAGGTCCCTTTTCCAGGCTCATTTCGCTAGTTAGAATTTAAATAAAACCTGACTCATTGCAGGGATGGCACAGTGTTGTCTGACTATGACAGTGATGACGCCACCTTGGGTGCCAGCACTTAATACTTTCCAGCTTCTGCAAGAACCGCACACCTTGGTCTCTGTGCCCACCTGGAAAGGGGAGACCCTGCGGGGGACCTCACACTTGTCTTGCGCATGCACACGGCAGACCTTACCTGAATGGTTTCCTCCAGACGGTAGCACTCGAGGACTTGCAGCGTCTCTATGACTTGGTCTGGACTGAACTGACAAAGCAGCTCGATGAACTGCTCTGTAACAGAAGGCGGTATCTGCAGCAACTCCTGATTGACGTGAACGCCTTCCCTGAAAGCAGAAGGCAAGAGGGCACATCTATAATAAAGGGAAAAGCTTACCTCGTTAAAGCAAGGCCACCTTCTATGAGCTAAAACTATGAACTCAATCTGCCTATTCTGTTGGACTACTCAGCTGCACTATACCATACATAACAGTAGAGGCGTGGAATAGGTCTTGGATCACGTGGAACAGACAAAAGTTATACTTCATCATAATTCAGCTTGAACAATGAGAACTATGAGTTGCTGTACTTACCACATAACCGCAGTCTGCGCTGCTGTTACCACTGTTCCCCTCCCAGCCTCAATGACAGCACTGCTGGCTAGTTTCTGTAACTTGACACAGACTACAGTGCTTTGGGAAGTCCGCTAAGAAAATGCCCCCACCAGACTAAGCCCATCCCATGGGGGCAGTGTCACCCTGGTGGTGGTCCTGCGTCATTATAAGAAAGCAAGCTGACAATCCGCTCGAACAGATTGGCGCCTACTACATTCTACATCTCATCCTTCGGAAAAGGAAGTGCGGCTTCCACCCCCCACCAAAGAAGCATCTCTTTACTGCGAATGAAGGCTTTGGGGCAAGTTTCACAACCACCCTCGGTACTTAAACAAACTGGGGTCACTAAGCTAAGCAAGTCTGTCTGCTTGAAAACTCTTTGTCCTTAGATGTGGTAGTAAACCACCGAGTACTTCTGATGCTTAGACTGAGAACTCAACTATATACCCCAATTAGACTTAGTCATGCAACCGTTAACTTGTTTTCTCCATCTCTTTCACTCGAGTCAACTTGCTTCACAAGACCTAGAGGCTGAAGTTTCAGCTTTTCACAAACATTCCATGTTAGAAAGGCCACAGTTAGTCCTGGGCTATCAAAGCACGAAACCGCGTCAGACAGCCTGAACAAAGGCCTCGTCCCCAGATATTATTGTTAGCAAAGACCTATAAAATCGATGTGGAACTGTGAAATAATAAATACTACACTGTATAAAACTCCACAAGCAACTGGCTTAGGTAGTGTGATAATCAACACTGTCTGCTTGACAAGACCAAGAGCCACCTGGGAGACAAGTCTCTGGGAACCTGTGTGGAGGTCTCAATAAGGAGCTGTAGTGTGAAGACTCATCCAGATTGTGGGCACACCATTCTGTGGGCTGAGGTCCTAAAAACCGAGTAAAAAGAAGAAAATAGCTGGGACACAGCATCCATCTGTCCATGCTTCCAGACTGAAGGTGCACTGTGATTCCCACAGGATACCTCGTGCCCCACCTTCCCTGCCAGGGCATACAGTCCAACTGTGAGGCAGATAAGCCCTACCTGCTTTAGGCTGCTTTTCAACAGCAACTTGAAGAGGAACTGATACAGACAGAGCCCTGTTTCCTGGCAAGGAGGAATCAGTGGCATTGACTCCTCCCCAGCTGTCCGTAATGACTCTTCACCTTGTGACTAGCTGCCTGGAGTCCCTCAGATAGGAACAGCTGCAATGCCGTGAGTTTTGTTTGTTTGGATGTGGCAGAGGCCAAAGAAAACAGATATATCATTCTGTGTGACAGCCCACCCTTCTGCTACATCATACTGATGTAGCCGTAGACCTGGGATTTGGTCACTTTCTGCTTCCTTAGTTTGACTAATAAGTGTCAGATTTTATAATTTCTTCTGCTTGTGTTATGTGTTGCATGCATGCGTGCATGCATGCTTGCATGTGAGCATGTGTGCGCGTGTACATGTGCACAGAGGTCTGAAGGAGACATCAGATGTCTTTCACAATTTCACTCCACTCTGTGTATTGAGACAAGGTCTCTTAATGAATCTTGAACTCAACAATAACAACTACTTTTGTTAGCCAACTTGCCCTAGGGATTGCTCCACCTCTGCTGCCTGAGTGCTGGGGTCACAGGTGGCCTTAATGCCTGCCCAGCTTTTATAAGATTCTAAGATTCAAACTGTGGTCCTTACACTTTTGTGACAAGTGTCCCATTCCCTGAGCCATCTTGCCAACCCTCCAAGTCTCATTAAAAATTTGGATATTGCTATGATAGTCATGAAAAAGAATGTTTTATTCCTCTTGCTCTCCCACATGGACAGAAAGACAGCCTTTATAAGCCACCAGGAAAGACAGAAAGAATCAGCTCAAAGGACATCAGGTACAGACACTACTTAGGCCAGCCCAATGTTGCACAGACTAAATTAAAAACTCATGGGAAAGGGAGGGCCAAACACACAAAATACCCACAGGTAACTAAAACTATTCCAAAGTACCACTAATTATGATACAAGCTCTGCAACCATCCTCATCATGTGTGCAATCATCCTTATGCCTATATTCTTCTGAATGCAAAGCTCTCGCTCATCACTAGAATCGGTTAGCTGTCCCTAGCAAGGGCTTTCTGACCCCGTCTGAAGTCTGGAAAGAGGCATCTCAGCAGTCTCCACAGGCACACTTCCAGGTTCAGGTGAGGCAGACCAGAGGCAGTTCTGTGACACCACCACACAGACACTCTTTAAACATCTCCCAGCAATGGTTTAGAAACTGATGCTGGGGCAGCTCCTAGGCAGTCACCATGAGCACATGAACCAGCACAAGAAAACACCTGCTGACCTGCTCTGTAAGAAGACTGAAAACCACCTATGCCCCCACATGAAAACAATGAAAACTCAAAGGCGAACAATCATTCATTTCATCCAAGACTTAAGGCAATGCCAGCAGCAGAGACCGGTGGGAACAATCACTACAGCAGAAGCCAGAGCAGACAGTAGGCTTCTGGCTTTACCTGCAGGAGACCCATTGGTCCAACTGTGAAGGACACTGAAAATTTTCCTCCTGTCAGCCAGGAGGAAGAGAGAAACAGACACCTCAAAATACACAGGGCAGTTCGCTCTTCTCAACAGGCCCGCCATGATGGACGGGCCTACATCACACTCATGATTAATGACCTGTGAGTCCAAATACCTTAGCTGTGGCATTTGAAAACACAATCTTTGCAGACACAGTGAGGTGAATAAGGTCACAGGGGAGATCAGTGCACCTCTGACTGGACAAATTTCGCATGACAGAGACATGCACAGGGAGAATACTGGGTGAAAATGGAGTTCCTAAGCCTAGGAAAGCCAGACTGCCATGATCCACCAGAGATGGTGGAGGGGAGAATGGTCCTCCTTTGTGGTCTTTGGAGGGAGCAACCCTGCCAGTCCAGCCTCCAGAGCTGTGAGACAGTGAGCTTCCGCAGCTGGGCTTCTTGGTTCGCTAACATGGCTGGGAGATGAGCACACCTGCTCCTGAGGAGCCCACAAACTGGGGTTCACAGCACCTAACTGACCTGGAGAAGACAAAGGCCAACTCCAGCCTTTCTGCCTCAGATATGGGGCTGCAAGAGAAAAGGTGACACTCTGTGAACACAAGGGACAGGGCCTCAATGGCTAAAATCCAGCTGAAGAACACTGGTGGAAACCAGTGTTCCAGACTTTCCTCAAGAAGCAACTTCTATGGGAACCCAAGGGAAGAAAGAAGAAGGGGGGGGCAATTCCAGCCTCAGATATTACAGCTACAGCAAGCAATAAATACAGACTCTTAGGCAGACAAACATTAGAACTCCAAATCTGAGGGTCCATTTACTCCGGTTTCTTTTACATAGAGATGTCTTAACTTTCATCCTCAAATTACAAGACATATGAGGAGACAAAACAATGTGGTTTGAAAAGATGCAGCAAGCAACAGAAGCAGACTGAGTGGCAGTGCTGGGATGTGAAATAATGCTCTAAAGTTTTGAGAGGAAAAGCAGGTAAGCAAGAAAAGAATACTGTAAGCACACAGACACACAGACTTGAAGAGATGATGAAAAACTAGAAGAAAAAAACAATACAGAAGTAAAGAGTGCTTTGACATATTCACAGTATTGCAGGAACAGCATTTAAAGTGCCGAAGGGAAAAGCAACCAGCGACTGAAATAGCTGAAGGCAGAGTCTGGGAACTTCTCTTGGTGTCCACAGACATGTCCAAAACTGGAAAGCAACAAAGAAAAAGCAGAACAGAATATCCAAGAACTACAGTAAGATCCGAAAAAATAAATACATAGTGGAACTGTGAGAAAGAAAAAGAAACTAGGAAAAGAAATAAGTAGTAACCAAATTTAAACCATGGATCTGAGAAAAGTAAAGAATACCAAAAAATAAATGCTTAAAAAAAAACAAAACAGAACAAACAAACAAAACAAAACAAAGCACCCTACACAGAGGAGCATCAGACTCCAACGAGTAGAGGGGAGCCACAGGGAAGACCTTAAAGACGCAGGCGGAGAGAACAGATGGGGAGTTCAATAGACCTCAAACGCCATGCAAGCAGAGCAGGAACAGTGTTTAAAGTGCTGAAAAGCAAACCAGCGGCGGACAATTTTGTAATTCAGCAAAATTAGCTCTTAAAGGCTGAAAGGGAAATATTTTCTCAGACAAAGAAAAACTGAGAGACTACGTTGCAATGCATCTGCTTCACAAGGAATGCAGAAAGTAGCTCTTCAGGAAGTGGGAAGAGCATGGGAGACACATGCTATCAGATAACACCCGGCTTAGCAGAGCCACTGCACAGGCAGCACAGCTCACTGAGCATTGCACAGCCTGAAAGGAGCGGTGGACTTCTGATGCTCACAGCTCTCAGACTCAATTACTGTCAACAGATCTGGCCAAATACAGGGAAGCTGCTGGAAAGGAAGGGTTTTTCTCTTTTAAATAATTTTTAATATTTATTTACTTATTCCTCTGGAGTGTGTGTGTGTGTGTGTGTGTGTGTGTGTGTGTGTGTATTTGGGGATAAAGTGCACATACGGTGGCCAGAGGACAACCTGCGGGAATTGCTCCTCCTACCATGTGATTTCTAGGGACTGAACTTTGGTTGTCAGTCTCGGGCACAAGTGCCTTATGAAACCATCACATACCCCTAGTTTTTTGTCTGTTTGTTTGTTTTCTAATGGATGCACATAAATCGTCCAATTACATCAGGGAAGGCGGAAAATAGTGATAGGCAGAAGAGGAACGGGAGAAGAAGAGCAATCTCTACTCACAGAAGAGTAGAATTTTAATGACTCCTTTTGATTACAAAGTGGAGAAATGGGAGTATTTTTGCAATGAGGGTTAAAAATAGCAAAATTTATGGAACTTCTGTTGTGGCACTAACATACCAGCTGTCACTGTGTCAGAAGTGTGCACTGCAAAGGGCAAAACCTCCAAGGGCACCGAGCAAAATTCTGCTTTTAACTTAACTGGCCAGGGCAGACAGCAGGTGGCTGGTCACGCCCACACTCCTTTGATCAGTGTGCACTGCTAATACCCATCCTTCTCGTCTCTGGTATTCCTCATTCATGTTGTTGTGCTTGCTGATTCAGATCCAGTTAGATTTCCAAGTGTTTAATTGGCCACCTTCCCTATTTCCTTCTTAGAATAGCTTTTTCTATTATGAATGCTAAGATGGTAACTTTTCTATTAATCGTTCTTTAAGTACTCTCTAAAACAGAATCAAATCAAAGCACATGTACGGCTTAACAGCCATGACCTACATGTAGGTGAGCTGTACTCAAGAAAGCAGCATGGAAGTGTATAGCCATAAACATCTACACCACACCCAAAGGCTCAGGGAAACTTACAGAAGAACAGTAGAAAGACTGCAAAGCCAGAGTATAGACAAAGTTATTATATAATAAAGAAAACTTAAAGGATTTGGGTAAAGAAAGAAAGATCTAAAAATTCAGCTAGATAATGTGTTCCTTTAAAAATGCTGTTGACAGCTGGGTGGTGGAGGCATGCACCTTTAATCCCAGCACTTGGGAGGCAGAGGCAGGCGGATCTCTGTGAGTTCAAGGCCAGCCTGAT
>LOEQ01003989.1:124234-139209 GCA_001685075.1 Bramus lutescens
CAATTTGTGTGTTGTTATTTCTGGGTATAAGCTAGCCGTGCGGGAGCCGGGTGGGACGAAAAGCAGGCCCGCTCCCCTCATCACTACACACTTTCATCTCCTGTTACTCCCTACTTACTTAACTCTTCATTTTGCCAACATTCCGACCACTGCTGCTGCATCGGAGGGCTGTGGATCGTACTTCAAGTCTCTCATGCTGTCCTATTACCTAGCTCTCTCTTCTGATCCTCATAAGCCAGCTCCATATTGGTACTGTTGTGGTAAACACTGAGCAACATCAGGCACTCACCCAGTACATCTCGCAAGCTCCTCAGTGCTCACCATGCATGCAGCCACATCTAGAGAACCTGTCCCTTAAAAAAAACTCTAAAACATTACCAATGGTTCAAGTTGGGGGTGGCAAAGTGCATAAGCCACATGAACCACCAATAGAATAGGATTGTGGGTCCTATAGACAGAGAAAATGGGAGCATCTTCTATGGGCTAAGATTTCCAGACTAGTGTAGGTTAGAGCTTCAAAGACACTTCTTTAATATCAGCATGTGATATCCAAAATGAACTCAGAGATTAATATACAGCTGCTCCCACCCCTACAACACATATACAGAACACACACAACATACTACATATACCACACACAGTACAGATACCACATACACAAGGCGCGTGCACACACCACCACCTCCATAAACCTACTATTATCTGGCAACTACGAATTTAAGCGATAACTACCATCAAGTGCCCTCAGACAAAGATGCCCCTTTTCATCATATGCTCACAGTCCCTACCTGTAGCTGTCCAATGACCACTTCAATCTGTCCGGAAAAGTGAGTAGCAACCAGCTCTGCAGCTTTACAGGGCTTCAGGGACACAAGTTCCTGCAGACAACAGAAAAGACAAGAGCTTTTNTTTTTTTTTTTTTTAGTGGTACACTTAATGGGCTACACATAGGAAGGTCGATGTTCTCATGAGCTTCTGTAGTGTCCTTTAAGATGACCTGCTATGGCCTTAATTTAGGGGTCACAATACTAATTGGCAAAGTTAGAAAATCCCATATTGTAAATCAGAATTAGGGTTTTTTATAGCTACTCTAGGATTTCTGGAGAGTGACTGCTTTATGAAATTCTGTATTTTGGCCATGGGAGCTATGGGTAGACAGAAGAGAGAAAGATCCCCAAGCTCCCTGCAGAGCTTCACATTTTCTTTAGCTAAAATTCTAGCTCCGCCTCTGGTATAGGTTGCATCTCAAGCTGGAAGTCGAACTCAGTAAGGTCAAAGAATCTTTCACGTGGTGCTGGTTTGGAAGGCATGAAGGGGTCATGGAAAGCAGCGGATGTGTGGCACTATGAGAGGCGGGGGGGTGTTGCTGGTAAAGGGGCTGTCTCAGTTGCAGGAGAATGGGCCAGGACTGAAGGGGTCATGGAGAGCAGCTGAGGCTTGGCACCATGTGGCAAGGTACTAACTCCTCCCCGAAGGGGAGGCTGAAGGTGCGGCTTTAGCTGCAGTGGAGACTCCCATGGACTGGAGATGCCTGGACCATAGGATGACCATCAAGAGCAGTGGTAGTTGTGGAGTGGAGTTGGCCTGAGTCAAGGAGACAAGCTGTGTGTACTGTGGATGGCAGAATTGGAGAAGTGGGGCTACCCAAGCCCATCGGAGTTCAGAAGACCTCATGGGAATCTCTCTGAGGTATCAGACATGAAGCATTTTACATTGTTGTATCTGAGTTTTGCTTTGCTAGGATTGTATTTGTACCCTGGTTCTTCCTTCTTGGATTAAGAAGTATATAACTTATTTTGAATTTTCCAGGTACCCACAGTTAGTAGATTTTGGATTTTTTCAAAGAGAATTTAGACTATTCAAACTGATAGGGTTATGTTTTATATTATGGTATCAATAATGATACCATAATGATACCATGAGATCTTGAATATAAACCAAAAAAGGCAAGTTATTATTTAACCATGATATGTTTGTATGTCAAGTTGACAGGGAGTGAGTGGGCTCATGACAGCTAATCTTGCTTGTCAACTTGAGATGCCCAGGAAGAGGGGACTTGGCACTGTTCATGAGATGGTTTGCTGGGCATGTTTGTGAGGCATCTTCCTAATTGCTAGCTGATGCAGGAGGGCCAAAACACTGTGGGTGGGGCTGAGGAGGCAGACCTATGCAGCATTTCTCCATGTTTTCTGTTTGGGTTCCCGGTTCTGGCTCCTGCCTGAGCGCCCCCCAGTGATGTACCTATCCTGAGAGCCAAATGAAACCTTTCCTTCCCCAAGCTACTTCAGGTCAGTGTTCTGTCAGAGCAATGGAGACCTAACCAGAACAAAGGACAAAGAAAAACTACCCATGCTAGATATAAACCAAATAAATTCATGATAACCAAATTCACTACAGAAGATAAGAAGGAATCCTTTATATTGAAGAGAAAAAGAAGCATCGATGAAGTCATTAAGAATAAAGTGCACTTAGAAAAGTAGGCAAGCAAAAAGCATAGGAAAGTCCCAAATTACAAAAACAACAAAATAAAAGGAATTAATGAAATAACTGTTAAACATTAATGGCCTCAACTCTCCAATGAAAAGATGCAGGCTATCATATTAGATTAAAACAGGATCCATCTATTTGTATTTCTTGTATTCTGTCTGATCACAAGGGACTAAAACAAGAACTCAATACCAAAGTGAACTCTAGGAAAAACAAAAACAAACAAACAAAACCCTCATAGAGACTGAACAACACACCAATGAATGATGAATGGTTCATAGAGGTGATCAGAAATTTAAAATTCCTAGGATCAAATGATAATGAAAATACAACATACCAAATGTAACTGGATACAATGAAAGCAGTTCTAAAAAGGAATGCCTACAGTCACAAATACCTATATTTAAACACCAGAGATCTCTCAAATAATGATGCATTTCAATATATTAGAAAATAAGAACAAAACAAATCCCAAACCAGTAAGATTAGAACATAGGAGCTGAAGAGATGGCTCAGTGGTTAGGACCATTTACTTCTCAATCATGAGGACCAGAGTTCAGATGCACATGGGGCAGTTCACAAATGTCTATACCTCCAGCTCCAAGAGATCTGATGCCCTCTTTGGGCCTCTGTATACACATGTGCACATACTATCACATATGTGTATTAATAAAACAAAATATTTTTTAAAACAATAGGGTGGAAGTCAATGGAATGGAAACAAGGAGAACAGATAAAGAATCAATGAAACACAATGTTGCTTCTTTACAAGATTAGCAATCCCAGAGTTAAAACTAACTGAAAGAAAAAGACTCAGATTAATAAAATTAAAGATGAAAATCGAGGCATTACAACACATCAATAAAATGTGGAAGATTGTAAGGGCATGCTCTGAAAACATATTTCAATAAATTGGGACACTAGAAGAAATAGATAGATGTCTATACATCTAACCTATCAAATTAAACCACAAAGACAGAAACAAGTAAAATAAATCTATAACCAACATGCAATAGAAGCAAAAATAAGTCTTCCAACTGAAAAAGTATAGGCCCGGAAGTGGTGGCTGGGAGGTTCTGCAATTCCTTCAAGGACTAACACCAATGCTCTCAAACTACCCCACAAAATAGGAGGAAGAAGGACACTGTTACACTTGTAGTGAAAGTCAATTCTACCCCAATATTAGAACCAGATAAAGACATGATACAAACTAATACTGTCATCAATATCCCAGATGAACATGAATGCAAAATTTCTCAATTAGTAGGAAAATTAATTTCAACACCTTGATCTTAGATGTGTTAGGATAGTTCACAACATGCAAATCCATGGATGCGATACACCTCATGAGTTGACTCAAGGAGAGAAAACACAGATCATGTAAATGCATGCAGAAAGGCTCTACCAAAATGCAACAGCATCCCTTCCCTTCATGATAAAAACCTTGGGGCAAGAAAGAATAGTAGGAACACATACCTCAGCATAATAAAGGCTTGCTGCAGCCACATTATACTAAACACGAGAAAAACTGGAAGCCATTTCCATTAAAACATGGAATGACACAAAAGTCTACTCACTCCTATTTGTGGACAGTATGATCTCATATGCAAAAGACTATAAGACTCTGCCAGAAAATTCTTGGAACTGATATTTCCATAAACTAGCAGAATGCAAAATCAACGTGAGAAAAAAATCAGTAGCTGTCCCTATATACCAGCAATGAACAGGCTGAGAGAAATCAGGAATGCAACCCTATTCACTATAGCTAAAAACAAAACAAAACAAAACAAACAAGAAAACTCTTGAAATAAATCCAAGAAAGTGAAAGACTTCTACAGTGAAAGATTTAGAGCACTGAAGAAATTGAAAAAGACGCTAGAAGATGGATAGACTTTCCATCTTCAGATGACTATTACAGATATAAACATGAAAAAGTTTATATTACCAAATATTATTGTCCTGGCTAGTTTTATGTCAACTCAACACAAGCTAGAGTCATCTGGGAAGAACCTTACTTGAGAAAATGCCTCCATCAGACTGGCCAGTAGACAGGTCTGTGGGGCATTCTCTTGATTGACAATTGATGGGGGAGGGCACAGTTCACTGTGTGTGGTGCCAACCCTGGCAGATGGTCTGGGGTGCTCTAAGAAAGCAGGCTGAGTCCAGCTGCACAACACAGCAGAGCAGGTCCTGCACCCTGCCATGTTAGTGTCTGAGGACCATGCTGCCATGGGCACCAAGCCAATCTGATGGCCTGTGCTGCCACCTGGGGCCATGGTGACATCCAAGCACAGACTGCTATTGAGAACCATGTCTGGATCCATGGTCCTACCACAGCTGGGTTCTGTGTTGACGTCCATGGCCCATATACCATTAAAGGCCATTCACAGGTCCAGGGTCTGGGGGTATGACCTGTGGCCATATTGGTGTCTGAGGGCTTTGCTACCACCATGGCCATGACAATCTGGGTGGCCTGTACTGCCACACAGGGCCAAGGGGTTGGCTAGGCCCAGACTGCTATGATGGGACATGTCTGGGTCTGTGGCTCAGCAATAGCCAGGGTCTGGGTTATGTCTGTGACTCCTGTTGCCACTGGGGGATGAGCAGATGCCCTGGATCTGGACAGCCACCTGAGATCATGCTGGTGCCTGAGGGCCTTGCTGCCACCAGGGCCATACTGCTCTATAGTGCTATTTTGTTTGTTTTAAAAAATAAACTTGCCTGAAGATCAGAGTGCAGAGTTAAGTCAGTAAAGACCAGGGAGTGTGGTGGCACACACCTTTAATCTCAGGACTCAGAAGACAGAGGCAGAGAGATCTGTTAGTTCAAGGCCACCCTGGGCTACAGGAGACTGAATCTGTCAAAAAGAGAAACAGATCTCACACAAAGGTGATCCCAGCACTGGGGAGGTGAAGACAGGAGTGATATAGCTGGGCAGAGAGAGGAATGTAAGGTGGGAGGAGCCAGGAGCTCAGATGCAGTCTGAGGAGCAGTACAGTCTGGCCCTGATGGCATAAGCCTTTAGAGAATAGGCTCTGCCCCTCTCCTGAGATTGGGAGGGGGGCGGTCACAGTGGCCCAGACCAACCAGCTCGGCTACCACCCAGACCCACATCCTGGGCCTTGGGTCTGCCTCCCCTAGGATTTACTCCATTTATGACCTGCTGGAGTGTATGAAGTGATTGGTCCTGCACAATGGTAACTGCAGGATATCCGAGAGGAATTTCGGTGAGGGTCTGGTGATGACGGTGTGCGAGAGGCCTTGAGCCAGACAAATGACTCATGGCAATGAACATTTTTTGGATGGGGCTGATTGGACAAAGGGTATATATACTACATGACACACCATAGCTCCCCATGCCACTAGAATGAAGAGGAGTAGAAAGATGGAGGAGTGAGGTCGTTTGTTTTGTTTTTAAATTGATACTGGGAGGACACATGCTGCAAGGGTGAGGGGCAGATATGAAGGGACTGGAAGGTGAGAGGGATTGGGGTACATGATATGAAATTCCCAAAGAATCAATAAAGAATTATGTAAAAAAGAAAAACAGTTACTGAAGAAAACTCCCATAATATCTGCCACTACTTAGCTAGCAAAAGTTAACTTGAAAAACACCCATTCAAATGGTACAATTTAGTAGGTTTAGCAGTCCCAGTTCTGGTTACCATTTGAGGTAAGGAATGTGCCCATACTTCAGTCCCAGCTCCATCTGGTCAGTGGAGGTTAGTGTTGTGCCCAGCCCTAATTAGTAAATCTTTCAGTAGCAGGCGGAGGTTAATGCAGAAACCCATAACTGGCTACAGTGCTGAGAACACGTGGTGGAGGCGTGCTCAGTCCTGCGTGGTCAGGCCTGCATGGGATGGCTATATTGCCCCCTCCATGGTTCAGGGAATATCTAAGAAGCAGGAGTGGGAAGAATTAAGAGCCAGAGGAAAGGAAGATATGCAGTAAAAAGACATCTTTTGGACATGACACAACCAATGCACTCAGGAACTTACTGCAGCTGTGGTCATCTGTACAACAGAGCCCATCACCATTTCATCCTGGAGGAGGGGCTCATGAGGACCCATCCCACCCTTAGAGAATATGGGCAATTAGTGGTAGTTGGGGGAGATGGGTGTTGTTTTCTTCAGCAGCATAGCCATTGCTCCAGCAAATAACCTCTCACCCACACCTGGGCACTCAGTGGGTCGCACACAAAAAGATTTGAAAATTGTGGTGGTTTGAAAGAAAAAGGCCCCCAAAGGGAATGCACTATTAGGAGGTGTGGCTTTATTGGAGTAGATGTGCCTGTGTTGGTGTCACTGTAGAGTTGGGCTTTGAGGTATCACATATGCTCAAGTTCAGTGTGGGATTTCCCTCTGTATGCAGTGATTACCATTAATGAATAAAGAAACTGCTTGGACCTATAGCAGGACAGAACTTAGCTAGGCAGGGAAAACTAAACTGAATGCTGGGAGAAAGAAGGGCGGATTCAGAGAGAAGCCATGTAGCTATGCTGGAGACAGATACTGGCACTTTTGTTGGTAAGCCACAGCCACGTGGTCATACACAGATTAATAGAAATGGGTTAAATTAATATGTAAGAGTTAGCCAATAAGAAGCTAGAACTAATGGGCCAAGCAGTGATTTAATTAATATAGTTTCTGTGCAATTATTTCAAGGCTAAGTGGCTGGGAACCAACAAGCGGCCTGTTGTCTCTTCACAACAATAGAAACTCTAACTAAAAGTATGAAGGGGACTTGAGAAAAAGGGTTCTAGTGAGAGAAGAAGGGGAATGAGGAGAAAGAGACGTGAAAATGCTAAAATTCATTATATAAACATGAAACTGTCAAAAACGGTCCTTAAGGATTTGGAGTAGGTACCTCCATGTGATCCATTGCTTTCTGCCACACAGACTGCTTCTCCTCAGCACTGTGGCCAGGAATAGACAAGATGTTGTGGATATAATTGAAGACGTCTTCCTGTGAGCACAAGACAATGCATTCAGCCCTTCACTCAAGCAGAACTCAAAGACTGTTGCTATCGACAGCAGCCTCCACAAATATCTATTATTAGATGAAAAACCATTTGGGTTTGGAGATAGTTTATAGAAACTGGCATTAAAGAGGAAGAGTAGGTGCAAATGCCAGAGGGTAGCCTCTCTGAAGTTCCAAGTCTATTCCACCTACATCAGGTCTCAATTTGTTAACCTCACTGACAAACTGAACAGTGCACTTTTGCTTTTAGTAATGCCCTTGTCAACTATGCTCCTTCTGTACTGATTCCCATTTCACCCACTGATCTCCAGTCTCTGAAGATGTCCTTTTCACACTGTTTTGGGACCTTCATGTCCACTCCCCCCATACACTCCTCGAGCACTACTCCTTGAACACTCCTCCTCGAACACTCCTCCCCATGCACGCCTCCCCGAGCACTCCTCCTTGAACACTCCTCCCCTTGCACTCCTCCCTGAGCACGCTTCCCCGAGCACTCCCCTGTACATTCCTCCCTATCTCAGAGCTCATCTTTAAGTGGCTTCTGTAATGCTAAAAGTCAGTTTACATGCTACTTTTCTGAGACTTCTCTGCACACTAGGTGTAAAAGTCCTGTTACCTTCCAGAACCACACACCACCCTCTTTCCTAGCACAATATTTAATTCTACAATTGCTCACTACCATCACAGAGTTATATATTCAAACTTCAGGAACTGCATGTTTTAATTATAGCAGAAACTCAACAAAAACCAAGTGACTATGGCTAGGGGAGCGAGAATGTGGGGGAGGCTCAGACACTGGTGAAGCCGTCTTTAAACTTACCTCCCTCAATGGGTCATGCAGGTAGCAGTCAATGATTTTGTCATACTGGTGTGCTCGCTCATACATGAATTCACAGATTTGATAGCTGGAATGAGGGAATGAGAAAGGACAAACTTCAGTTGCCAAACAGGCAGGTGGTGATGTGCTTCTGACATTCAGAACTTTACTCAAGCGTGTGTAAAAGGGAATGATGTCATTTTTAGTGCCAAATAAAAGTCTAAGAATGTTAAATACAAAGGCGTCTCAGATTTGGAATTCACATCAGGAACACAATAAATCACATGAATATTTGAACACTGCGAACCTCTGGAATCTGGTCCCAGGTATTTCAGACAAGAGTACATGATGGGTATTAGGTATTTAAGAAAGAGGAGTGCCTGCCTCCCTCCTGCCTCCTGACTGAAGATGCTGCTGAACGCTGTTTACAAAGGCCTTAAAGAGACAGTATGCTGTCTATTTCCTAAAGAAATAGCTGGTGCTAGGTATCAATAAGTTGCAATATTGTTTCTTTGTTCAAAACTAAATACAATAAACTAGGTGAGTGTTAACACATTGCATCTTATTTATTATGCTAAACTCTACATCATTTCTATTGCATATAACTGTCATAATCCAAAAAATACCACAGGTATATTACTTTAAAAAATCTAGAGCTGGGCATGTGTATGGTGCCAGCACTTGGGAGGCAGAGACAGCAACAAGACAAACACATGTCATACAGTGCTCATTCCAGGACAGCCTGGGGCTGCACAGTGAGAACCTGCCTCAAAACACCAGACATAAATAAACACCAGTATAAATAAGGTGAACACAGGAAGACTGCTTGTTCACCTTCACGTTAAAGAAAACATACATTTCTAATTTAGGCTATACATTTCTCAAATTTTGCTAACTTTTAGAATTCATGTGAAAGGCAAAAAACAAAAACAAAAAACCTCATGTTGATGTTTTTGTACTGAGGCTATTATTCCTACGCCCTTTCTTAATTAAAATAGCAAAAATACAAAATAAGCTAGGTTTCACGTTAGAGAATTAACAGTACTATGGAAAATTAATATACAACTTCAAAACAGCTCACAATTCAGCCTTTTCTGCCATGCGGATAAGCCGACTCTCTTCAAATTGAACTATGCCTCCAGCCTGCAGCAATTCTAAAAGGACCTGAAGATTTAAAACAAATGAGGAAACATTGTGAGGTTTATTTATTGTTCTCTGAGAGTCCATTCACCCATGCAAGCCCATGACCGTCTTCCTGTGTCTTATTACTGCGTTCACTACCATGTGCTGATTCTACTTTCCAAACATGGAAGGAATACCACAGCATCTTCAGGTATAGCCCGCACATTCTCACTAACCTCTAAAAAACTGTATATATCATTCTAAGAAGTTTGGTTTTTATTTGTTTGTACTTTATATTATGTATGAGTGTTTTGCTACATGTATGTGCACCATGCATGCAAGCTTGGAACCTGTGAATGCCAGAAGAGGGTGCTGCATCGCCATGGATGCTAGGAATCAAACATGGTTCCTTTTGTGGGAATCTAGCAGAGTCACTCTAGGGTAAAAATTAAAACACAATATTTGTTTTCTAGAAGTACTCTGACCTTGAAGAAATCTTGGTAAAGCAGTGACTGTTTTCTGTGATTTACAGAGTTGTTTTTCTGAAGCAATTTTATAGCCTACAATCCTCACACACAAAAAGATCAGGAAATCAAGGTCAGCTCAGCCACATAGTGAATTCAAGGCCAGCCTGGGCCACATGAGAGCTGCCTCAAAAAAAGAGTGGACATTTTAATCCAAGTGTCACAACATACACATATAATCCCAACACTTAGAATACTGAGACAGGAGCATCATAAATTCTAGACCAGCCTGGGCTTTACAAAAAGACCTCATTTCAAAAACAAAGACAAAAAACAGAAACAATAAAAGCCAAAATACTGGCACTCACATCACTTTCCCATAGTAGCCAGAGATAGAGTATGAGCAGAACAACGGTATGGTTAGGATTTTAGGCCTGCATGCCAGCTCAGGAAGCAGACGAACATGACCCTTGTCAGGGTGCCAGGAAACCTTCACCAAGAACTTTTTATTGTTTTAACGTTAAACAAAACTGATCTGAATTTTATATTCAAGACCCAAATTTTATCTGTTTGGAGCACTGGAATGTATGGTCATATACAATAAAAAAGGAAAGAAACCTATTCACTGTGTCAGTTTTGAATAAAATAATGTAATGAGTTGAAGACAATCTCACCAACTCATTAGAGTATAATCACAGATTTTTGTGAGCAAGTTATTCAGTATCACTAAAAATTAAATTAAACTAATTTATAACTATGTATGTTAAAAACAAAGGTAATGAAACTCAAAACTCATCGTTCCCCATTATTTCATCAAATTTTGCTGTTCTAATGCTCTTGAGGTTGTTTATTCCCATGCAACTGCATCTGAATGGGGGCAGCGGCACACAGGCGTGCATGAATGGGGTGCTGACACACAGGTGTGCATGAATGGGGGTACTGACACACAGGTGTGCATGAATGGGGGTACTGACACACAGGCGTGCATGAATGGGGGTACTGACACACAGGCATGCTACTTACCCCCATGACTGTGTGTCGCATGCATGAATGGGGGTACTGACACACAGGCATGCATGAATGGGGGTACTGACACACAGCCGTGCATGAATGGGGGTACTGACACACAGGCATGCATGAATGGGGTACTGGCACACAGGCGTGCATGAATGGGGTACTGGCACACAGGCGTGCATGAATGGGGGTACTGACACACAGGCGTGCATGAATGGGGGTACTGACACACAGGCGTGCATGAGTGGGGGTGGTGGCACACAGGTGTGCAGTTAGGCATCTTACAGTTCCATAATTTGTAACAACACACTGGAAGACTAAATAAGCCATAGTGACATGCACATAAATCATCAAAATGTTGTTTTAAAAAATCTTACTTTTGAAGGGTTGTAAAAACAAGCAAGCAAACAAAAGAAGGCAGACCCACTGTGGTCAACACAAGCTAAAATGTTTATTCATTGGTTCTTTGACATAGATAGTTTGTCAGTCTCTGGTAAAGAACATGGAAAAAATATTAGTTAAGCAGTTAAGCTAAAAAGTGTGAATGTCTGGGCTGGCAGTAGGTGAAGGGGCTTGCGCCCTGGCCTGACAACTTGATCCACTCAATCCCAGGGCCTACATGGTGAAAAATGCTGAAAGCTGCCTTTGACACATACACTTCAGCTCATGCTCGCACACATAAATAAATGTAATTTTTTGAAGTATGTCTGTCTGCAAGCATTACATTGTAAAGGGGAAAAGGCATTATTTATTTTTTATTCAAAATGTTCCCTGTGAGGAGTAACGAGAGAGAAATGGGTAGGGTGAGGGCAGGTGCTGGCATGAGTGCACAGGACTGCACAGAGAGACAGGGAATGTCAAGGAGAACCCCTCATCTTGTCTGCTAACTAAAAGAAAGTGATGAAAACACAATGTGCTATCTGATTGGGCAGAACAGTCATGTTTTACTCTCACCTTATTCATTTACATAAATTTACATAAATGGCAACAATCCTATTAGAACTACTCGGGGAGCTAATCATCAACGATGAGTACACCACTGGAAAACACTGAGACATACTGCATGAACCAAATCTGATACATGACAACCTGTAGAAGGAATTCTGGGTTAGCAGGGAAGGAAGTCGCCAAATCCTAATCTGAATTGTGACCTTGAACAACTTTTTTTTAGCAATCTTCAGTATTTCAAAGACTGAGGAGGGAGAGCCATCTGAACGGGGCACCTCTGTAATTAGTGTGGCTAAGGTGCTATGGCTGTTTTTCAAGGTTTAGCTTTAATGTTCAGACGTGGCCACATAAGCACTAAAGGCAAAGCTGAAAAGGGAACACACCGCGTTAATTGACCTTCTGTCAATGAGGCTTTTTATACTCAGAGGTTATATGCTCACACCAAGCACACCACGATCCGCCCTCACGGTGTAGACAAACGGGTATATATAAAATAAAAGTTCCCTCGCTGCTATTTGTACTCAGTGTGGTTTAACAGGAAATCAAACGCTGGCCTTGTTCTCAGGCAGTCTGCACGAGTAGCTGGGCGACGCTAGAGCTCACGGCTGCCAGCCTACTCTTCGCAGAGTCTCCGTGTCTGGGCTGTGCACTACACCCAGGAAAGCCACTCAACAGCCACGACTCTAAATCCGTGACTTATACTTAGAATTTTAAGTGAGCTGGCTTAGCACCCACAGTTTCAGTGCACAGGCTATGAAGGACCTCTCATCAAAGTGGCGTGAGAAGAAATGGTAGCCAGTAACTGTCCCTGAGATTAACTGGGGTGTGTGGGAGGGGGGAGGCGGATTCTAGTCTCCAAACGGAGCACTCCGTGCGGCAGCACCTTAGTGTACCCCCAGAACTGAATGCGCCAACATTCAGAGTCCAGTAGTTTGTGGTTCGGAACAGAACCTTAGGAAGAGTGGCAGAACAAACACCGACTGCCGCTACATAACGCAGACGCGCTGGGTGCAGGTTGCTCTGTCGGACTGGAGTTGCCTGGCCAAGCTCTGCATGTGTCTTCCTACCCACAGTGACTGCCACTACCTGTGAGGTCTCTGTCCAAATCATCTCCCGGTTGTGTAGTGAAGCTACTACAGCAGAGCTCTTTCTGGCTTGCTCTGTGAGAGTGCTGACTGACGGGAGCTGAGACCATCCAGGAAGGCTTCAGGCGCACCTGGGGGTGTGTATCTTGACTAGGTTAGCCTCCCGGCCTCTCTCGGAGGGATTGTCTTGATGATGTTTGCTGAGTGGAAAGAGGAAAGAGTCACCCTACAGGGGGCAGCACCTTTCTCTGTGCTTGGGTCCTGGACTGCAGGAAAAGGGAACCGCTGGCTCAGTGGCAGCTTTTGTCAATCTCTGCTTCCGGAGTGCGTGTTAACATAGCCAGCTACCTCAAGCCCTACAGAGAAAACTCTCAGCCACGATGAACTAAAAGAAACTCTTTCCCCCTTAAGGGCTTTGGTTAGAGCATTTTATCAAGCAAGAGCAAAGGTAACTAAAACAGACTTTTCCTCCCAGTCTCTAGCAAAGGGTGCTAGCACTCATACCTGCTGCCTTTCAGAGTGGCGGGAGTCATCGTCAGGGCTGCAGAGGAACTCGAGGACCTGGCCAAAGGTAACAGCAAAAATTATCCCTCCATGTCGGCAATTCTGGCTCACCTGGAACAAACACCGCCCTGTGCAGTGTTATTCCAGCTGATGGCGACTGTGTGAAGCACAGGCTTCAAGGAGGCCTACAATTTAGCATGTGTACTATATGCGTTTTTGTTTTTTATTAATTAATTTGTTTTTCAATGATGGGGAAGCTCAGCCAGTCACATTTGGCTAGGGTGTGGCCACCTGGGGCCAGGGAAGAAAACCTGGGATCCAGATGTGCTGCTCTCTTCTCTGCGTGCAGTGCTCCCTGGTCATGTGAGTTTCCCCATTTTCAATTACTAAACTATATTTGTTGTATTGAGCTGGTCTGGTTAATTCTAGCTTACTGGTCGAATACGCCCCATCATTTCAAGACAAGGTTTCTCTGTGTAGCCCTGGCTGTCCTGGAACTAACTTTGTAGACCAGGCTGGCCTCAAACTGAAGAGATAAAAACTGCCTTTGCCTCCCCATGCTGGGATTAAAGGTGTTGCCACCACCGCCTGACTGCGGATACGCATTTCTTTAATGTTGATAAATATAACTGGAAGCACTGCACTTTGAGGAAGCATGGACTTCAGTCAGGATGCTTGAATCTGAATCCTATCCTAACATATATAATAAAATTTCTGCTAGAAAAAAAATAATCTGAGTCTGGCTCTAGATGAGTTGTTGAACCTTTCTGAGATTTCTCTGAAAAATGAGGATTATGAGACTGATTTTAGAGCATCTGGCAGACTGGGTAACACACACAGAGCTCTCCTGGCTCTGAAGTGCTCCCCACAGCGCACTGTTGTCACTGACTTCTGCAGACAATGGTAGCCTTCATGCTCCCTGTGGTCATGCAGGGGAGGGATGTTCACACTGTGACTGAGGAATGCCTGGAGACTCAAAGTCATGTATAAAGAGACTAGGATTTTCCAAAGTAATCTCTTCTCCAAACCATCAATATGGTCTTACCATCAGTCAAAGTTAGCAAATTCAGAACAAGAAATTCTAGGCAACTTAGAGTAACCAAATAACTGTTAAAAATAGAATATTGATAAGCCATGCTCCCAAAATGCTAGGCATCCGGCAGAATCATATTGCACAGAACACATCATTAAAACAAATATCCCAAATTCAGATCCTGAACTCAGTCCCGAGAACAGAAGAAACCAGCTCCAGGTCTCACTTTTGAGACACTTACTTGATCGAAGAGAGTTCTGTTCACAAACAAGGTATTGTCAGGCTTTGCAAGCTGCCGAGCGAGGAACGTGAAGAGACACCCCACTTGTGATGGAGTAAAATCTGAATTCTCCACCATAACCTGGTGAGCAAAACGAACCATTTAGGCAATACTCCATCTAGTTAAAATCAAAAGTATATGCACACACACACACACACACACACACACACACACACACACACAGGAACCTCATGAGTGAAGCCTCACAAGAATTTTTTTTGGTGGGGGGTTTCAAAACAGG
>LOEQ01003989.1:148580-165076 GCA_001685075.1 Bramus lutescens
GAAGGAAGGAAGGAAGGAAGGAAGGAAGGAAGGAAGGAAGGAAGGACAGCCATTGAATTATCGAGTTAATTGTTCACACAGAAAAATAAAATATGAGGTCACAGGAACATTTATTAATCTGGAAAGTTCAACCAGGAGATATTTCTATACTTAAATATGACCCTGTCTGAGAACAAGAGGATGGGTAAGAAAATATCTCAGTTCCATCTTCTGACATTAGAACATGAAGCACACACACGAACGAACACACACACACAAACATTCGCTCTCTTCCTCACCCCTTCCTCCCTCCCTTATCTCAGGCTGCTACAGCCAGATGTCACTGAAGATACATGTCACTGAAGATACAGAGGGTCCCATTTGCTATGAAGTATTCAACTGCTAATCAAAGGCATGGAGATTTAGCAGGTGTTATAACAGTGAAACGTGAAAGAGAACTTCCACAGCATGTTCCTCCTGGCAGTCTCCAGCCACTACCCTAATTAAATGAAGGTGCCTTTCAGCTGGGACTTCCACAGTCCACTCAACTGCAGCTAACTCTACCACACTCGTTACGTCTCCCTCAGAGCTCATCCGTACTGTGGACACTGGTAACACACTGTATGGGATGACAGGTCATACCACCTAGCCAAAAGCTTTTTAAAAAACAAAAATGTTGCACTGGAGAGATGGCTCAGCAGTTAAGAGCACTGACTACTCTTCCACAGAATCCAGGTTCAATTCCCAGTACCCACATAGTAGCACACAACTGTCTGTAACTCCAGGATCTGACACCCTCACACAGACATGCATGCAGGCAAAACACCAATGCACATAAAATAAAACTAAATAAATTATGGGAAACAGTACTCTGATCTTTATAGCATTTTATAAATACAAAAAAAAACACAAAAATGCAAGGAAGGAAAGAGCTGCATTTCAACTCCTTACTCACCTGCTGGAGCATTACTACTAGGTGGGATCTTCACCTAATTCACACATGCATTCACACACACACATCTTTGGATCATTTGGAAATACTTTAAGAATCACAGTATCCCTTACCAGTGCCAACACATTCAGAAATTCTCTTGTGTCAAAGTGTAGCAAAGTCCGAACATACGGATAGACTTCTTCCTCAGAGGACGCTTCTACAGAGTGCAACCGAATCAGAAACTCAAACACCTGCGGGTTGGAAGCAACTGTCGATTATCTCCTAGCAACTTCCATCTTACTGGAGCAAGGATCCATGTGGAGGGAACACAGGAGGGCTGAGCATCACTTTAAACTGCCACTGCGTCCCACAGTGTTTCTTTTAAATCCTTTCTTAACCACTGCAGATTCTTGTCCTTAGAGTGGAATTCCTGAGTTATGTTTAATGGCTAACTGCAGTGTGTCTGCAGCCATTACAATGGCTAGCTTTATGCCAACTTGACACAAGCTAGAGCCAATTGAGAAAAAATGCCTCTGTAAGATCAGGCTGTCGGTAAGCCAGCCTACAGGACGTTTTCTTAATTACTGATTGAAATAGGAGGTTCAGTTCATTGTAGTCTGCCTGGGCTGGTGGTTCTAGGTTCTAAGAGAAAGCAGGCTGAGCACACCAGTAAGCAGCTCCCTCCATGGCCTCTGCTTCAGCTCCTGCCTCCAGGTACCTGTCCTGTTTGAGTTCCTGTCTCGACTTCCCTCAGAGAAGGAGTATGTTGTATAAGCTGAAACAAACCCTTTCCTTTCCAAGTTGGTTTTATTGATGGTGTTTACCACAAGAAAAGCCCTGAGACAGTCATCTTAAGAGGTCCAGATGGTAAAAACACTGTATAATAATACTCACCTGGTTTTTAACCAAGGGAACAAGATCTTCAGGGATGTCACCGAGGGGGTAGGCACGACCTGCCAGGCAACAGCTAGAAAACATGAAGAAGAGGTCTGATGGCCCATAAGGGGATAACTTCAAGTGAGTAACAGCTTCAACCCTGAGACGCTGCTTCTGTCATGACGCAGACTCAGGTCAGGTCAGGGTCACATCCAGGTGGCTGCTGCTCTGCAGAGCTGGGACCAGATAAGGGCAACGTGTACTTCCAGAGGCCAGAAGAAAGGGTCAAAAGAGAAGAAGGCTGCAGTGATTGGTCCAGAAAGGAAGCTGACATACAAACTGCCCTTACAAGTCAGGTTTATTGTAATTAAAGTTCCTCAAGGCTATGACGGGGCCTCAAGGTGGGAAGAAAAGATTAGACAGAAACAATAAAATATGGAAATCTGAACATGATGGTGTCTTAAAGGGAAGGAGAGACTTCCCTTTAAATTCTGGAGATACCTTGCATTAAGAGAATGAGAGATGGGGAGAGGGAGAGAGAAGAGGGAGAGGGCAGAGGGGGAGGGGGGAGAGGAGGGAAGGGGGGAGAGAGAAAAAGAATGAAAGAGTTACCACAAGCAGGATGAGGAGGGAGGCCAGAGGAACTGCTACGGCCAGCCAGCTTCATCTCTGGCTGTCTTCATCACTGGTCCCTGAGGACTTTTGGACCAATCCCCCCAAACAACAACAAGGTTGACTTGTTATAGTCTTTTAGAGTGGGAAAAGCTTGTCATTGGAGTCAGCACCACATAGGGGACCTGGCAGGGAGCATGGTGGAGCCAGGCGCCATAACCTGAGAGCTGTGCAGCTCTCACACAGTGCAGCCTCCTAACTCTCCATTCCAGGGAGCAATGGAGGGAGTCTGGCTTGACTCAGACTGCGGAGTCAGGTCTGAAGGTGCAGGCCCATGTTCTAACAAAGGCTTCTGAATTGTTTCACCAGAAAGCTTCCAGAGAGAACTGTACTAACACTTGACTTAAACACCATATGGTAGCCCATAAATATGTGTAATTTTTGTTTTCAAGTGCTAGTTCAAGGAAAAAATATAAAGATGATACTCAGTTCAGAAAACATGGGTGATGGGGGGGCAGCACCTCGTATCCTTGCCTGAGCAGGGGTCTCCATTCCTGTACCGCACTCAAGGGCAGTAGGGATAGGGACACTCCATCAAACACCTCAGACTGGACATCAAGAAAGAACTATTTATTGGTACCATTCAGCTACAGTTTGCCTGTTAGAGGTCTGATAGTCTCTGAGACTTTAAGACTAGAGGTTTCACGGTCATGGGTAAAACTCAGAATGAGCTGTGGGGATGAGCTCGGGGTAACCACTGCCTTTTCAGGGGCATTTGCATCTGAGAAAGAACTTGCCCTGGAGCTTCACCTCTGAATCAGAATTTCTTCAAAAAAAAAATTTAATGATCTCAATTATTTATGGAGATCTGTATATGTCTCTTAATGAACTTTTGGGAAAGGGTAGGAACAAACTTTACAACTCTAAGAATCCATCATCATTTTTAATAACAGAAACAACTTGGTACCATATATTCTAGAGTTTAGAATATGATAATAAAGTGCTAGGTAACTGTTGCTGTGTCCTTACTAGTGAACCAATCTAAGAGGTGTGAAACTGGCCAACGCCTACTCCAATGCCACAGGAACTAAAATGATGCTGAGAGGATCGGTCGCCTCCCTGCCTTCCTGCCAAGCAGCCACATGGCCAGTTCTACCAGGACTGAACCTTTATACTCTACTGGAATGAACCCTCTTCTACAGGCAGGGACATAAACAGTACAGTTTCACCTCTGTCACTAATGTCTCTGTGACTTAAGCGAACCTCTTGTCCTTATTTGTAAAACGGGGTAACACACATCACCCAGACCTCCTGGAAGGAAAAAGTAGAATACACTACGAAGCAGGTCTCTCGACCACCAACAGAGAATTCTTCCTGGGGACTAGCCGGGCACTGTCGGGAGTTAGTGCCTATCAGGAATAACACAAAAAGCTTCAGATACTGCCAGACCTGGAACCTGCTCTACGTAAAACAACTCTGAAAGAATGGAAAGCACTAGACAGACAGAACATTGTCATACCACCTCAAACACGGGGAGTCGGGGGACAATCGGACACATCAGAACTCTCACCTGATGTACACCAGGAGCTTGTTGCCCATAACAACTTGCTCATCTGAAAGAGAAAGAAAAGCACTGAACACGTCTCTCTCCAACCTTTTCAGAGCTGTAACATATATGTGGGGAAAACTCTCAAAGTTGGCCTTAACAGGAAGTAAATATGTTTCCAAATAACATAAATGTGAGATGACGGTTACTACCATGTATTAAATATTCCATTAGATTGTATCCGTAGACACGTTCAGAGTTAAGTAGATGCTTACGTATTGCTGTTGACAGCCTGGGGACAGGGAAGGGGAGAAAAGCTGGTGACCTGTAGACCATGGCCAGTTACTACTGAGATGCAGTTATGGTGTGTTCTCATTGGTCACACGAACACCTACCACTCACACTGCACAAGGCGCAGGAGGCCATGTTTCCAAATGCTTAAAATAATAAGCTTTGATTAAAGAGCCTATTCTAAACTATGCTAAGATATTCTGTTATTTGGTGAGACTTTTAGAACACCAAAAAGATAATTTGAAGAGTTTTTAGCCTAAGAGGCAAAGGTAGCATGCCATGGACCACCACCAATAAGGTGAAGTACCTGGGAACACTATGGAGGGAAGGATGTAGGGAGCTGTTATTGGTAATGAACAGCTGGAACTTCTGGTTTTGTAACATGAATCCTAGATATAATTCAAGGAAGAAAATAATCTTTATCAGTATCTTCAAAAATACGAAAAGTCTGTGATGTTCCTACAAATAAAACTGTTCTCAAAACTAGATGAATAGTTGTATTTTGCCTTAATTAAAGGTGTTATTTGATTCACCCCAACTAGTATGACACATGACAGCAATCACCTCATGATGCGCCAAGTTCAGGTTCATTGATTCAGCACATGTGTGCATGCGTAAGTGCATGCCGGTAGCTAGAAGAGAACTCTGGGAGCTGGAGTTAGTTCTCCCCTTCCACTGTGTGGGCCTGGGGTTTGAATTCAGCCTTGGCAGCAAGAGCCTTTACTCACTGAGTCATCTTGCTGGCACAAGATTTCATAAATACTTTGGTTGTTAGAAATCTCAGGAAGAGTATATCTAGCTTGTAATATATTCCTAGCGAGCTGAATCTATGAATTAGCCTGCCCCTCTCCACCATCCCCTTCCCAGGAACTCCTTTGGAGTGGGAAGTCTGTGATCTGCCCTCTAAGCAGCCAGCATAGTGTCTAACATGCAAGCAGGTGGTTACTGGATGTGCAGAGACAGCAAACAAAATCTAATTCACTCTCCACTGCTCAAGTCTTCCCAGTGTGTTCTAAAGTTCTGTTGTAAAACTCAACAGCTCCATTTAGATTCTTCATTGCTATATTCCACATTCATTTATGGTAGATTCATGTGTAAAAGCCAACTTTCAAGCCTATTTCAATAATACAAGGTTTGAGCTATAATTAAATATAACAGATTAAGAATGAACAAAATGACTCTTGCCCCCATCATTGTAAACAAACAAAACATCCTGCAAGCCAGCACTTAATACACAAAGTAACTATGTGGATTTACAGAAGACCAAGAAGATGCTAGCAATCTGAGGACACCCAGAGTTCTCTTCTCCTGAGGCCTTTCCCTTGGGATTAAATGCACTGTGACCTGCACACCTGAAACAACACTCAGGAAGACTTCTAGTTTCTCTAGCTTAAGTGACAAACAGAAATCCCAAGAATGAGGGCTCTGCATGCAGCTTGGTGGCAGCACTGCCTAGTCTGCATAAGGCTCTAGGGTCAAGCACACCACCAACCTGGCAGCTCCCTTAAGAGCCATTCTACTACAACTGCCCAACAAAATGAACGAGGAACTACTCAGTGGGGAAAGAGCAGAATCAAGAGTCTCCACATGACTGTTCTTACCCAGACCCAGCACCCTTCTGAGAGGAGAGCTCTGTTCTTGGGGCTTTGTGAGAACAATCATTGCAGCTGCCTGAGGCACTGCTATCACCAAGGACTAAGAAGAATGAATCTGCAAGGGTTTAAAAGTCCAACATACTCCTGGGATCTCAGCAGCACAGCACAGCACACGTGAGAGCTGCACATACCCAGGGAAGACCAGAGGTGGCCCTACTCACAACCAGAGGCCGACGTTGAAGCTCTGCCCATGAAAGCCAAAGGAAAACTCTCACCTGTCAGGGAACTGAAAACTCCTAAACAAAAGAATCAAGTAGATCTCCCTGACCGCTATTAGTGGGAGGGGCATGGCCTGATATTCTTGGGTGCAGTCAGTCTCAGGGCCATGACCTTCTGCCATTGTAGACAGTTACTGTGAGGGTCTCACAAATCCCAGCAGAGTCAGCACCACACTATTGGACGTCCTGATCTGAGGACTCAGGAAGAACCAAGACAACTACTGAACCAAATGCAGGAAGGCAGAAAACAATCCCCATAAAACGCACCGTCTGCCATGACTGGGTCTGGACTCTGTGTCCCTGAGAAAGTGGCAACCAGAGTGTGAGTGGCATTTTCAGAAGGAAAGGTGATGGAGACAATTTGGTGAGGAGCTGATGGTGGCTGAGGACAGAGATCATCAGAACACCATCATCCTAGTCCGGGGCTGCCTCAGATGAACTCAGAAGAGGGCACACACCACAGGACTGTGCCAAGGCCTAGGCTACAATGATCACTTCATCAGAGATGTGAATCCATATCTGAGCTTGTCACCTACTATCTACCAGTTAGTTAACTAGAAAAAACAACAGACGGACAAATGTCACATGAGATTCCTGGTCAAAGAGACTAGGGGGACAAGGATCCAGATAAAGATCAACAGGTTCTAATGGTCTTAGTTAAGGTTTCTATTGCTGTGAGGAGACACCTTGACCACAGCAACTCTTAGAAAGGAAAACATTTCATTGGGGTGACCGCTTACAGTTCAGAGGTTTAGTCCCTTATTAACATGGTGGGACACAGCGGTGTGCAGGCAGACACGGTGCTAGAGAGAGAGAGAAAGAGCTGAGAGCTCTACATCTTCCGTAGGAAACAGGAAGTGGTCTAAGCCACTGGGCATGGCTTGAGCATATGAGACCGCAAAGCCCGCCTCCAAAGTGACACACTTCCTCCAACAAGACCACACCTACTCCACCAAAGCCACACCTCCTAATAGTGCCACTCCCTTTGGGGGTCATGCTCTTTCAAATTACCACACTGGCATTGTGGACCCCTGGAACTGTACCACTGGCTAGAGAGTATAGATCCTGCACAGACTTAATGAGAGGAGCCACCAGAGGGCTGAAAGAGTAGGTAGGAGCAAAAGGGGAAGCACCAATCTGTGCAATTACTGATGGCGAGAGACAGGAAAGACCCATAGAGCAGCAAAGTAGCTCTAGCGGGAGATGTACTGACTTCTCTCTGATTGCACAAAGACCACAGTTTTTAAACTGTGGAGAATGGGGCTTTTTGTGCACAGTTTGGTGACCACAGCTTATCTCTGGGTGGCCTGAGCAGAAGCTAGTGTGCCTGCCCCTGAAGGAGCAGGTGGCCTCTGCATAAGCAAGGTCCTTCTCAGGTATGTCTTCCAAGTTTCCCAGGTATAAATGTTTCATCTTAATACTTGCACTGTGTGACTTAGCAATTTTCATAAACAGCAACTTCCACATGGAGTCAAAACCTTCAATGCAGCTCACAAACTTTTGAAAAGCAATAAAAAATTAATTTATACTGTTGCTTCAGTTCAGCTAAATGGCAATTAGGAGGGTCTGGCGGGAATCTACTTTCCCATTTGAACTAAAGTAATTTTGATATATAATGCTACCAGGTTATTTACCATAAACAAAAGACATTCTGATAACAGTTACCAAGTCTTTAAGAATTACTTCACAAAAGGAGTTAGGCTATATTAAATTTGAAACATTAAATATCATCACAGATATAAGCAATTTGAAGATGTCCCATGAAACTGCCATTCATCCAAATGATAAACATTTTCTTAATATTAGCTATAAAAACTGGAAGAACTGAGGCATGAGACAGAACAATGAAATAACAGTAAAGATCTCTGTACCAGTTTTCAATAAAGCAATTACAGAAGACAGGCAGGACCTGGAAGACTTGTACAAAACCATAAGCCAATACCAGAAAATCCCACTAAAAAGAATACTTTCAACACATTCCCAGGTGTATTTGAAACACCTCTAAAACAGACCAGACACTAAGACATAAAATAAATCTCACTACAGTTCAAAAGGCAGACACATGATGATGTGTCTTTTCTAATAAAATAAGAAATTCATATCAGAATAAAATGTAGGAGGGGCTGGCAGCATGGTTCAGTCGGTGAAGCGCTCGCCAGGCAAGCATGAAAGCCTGAGCCTGAATCCCCAGCAACCATAGAAAAGCAGGTATGGCCAGTCACACAGTAACTTCAGCACTGCCAGGCACACCCCAGAACTGGCTCACCAGCATTACCCCAATCTGACAACTCCGGGTTCAGATAGAAACCCTGTCTCTAGAAGAAAGGTGGGAGAGGGCCAGCGAGACAGTTCGGGGTGAAAACGCATGTTGTCTGAGCCTGGTGGCCTGAGTCTGACCTGAAACCCAAGTGAAGGTGGAAGGGGAGAAGCAGAGGACTCTGCAGTGCTGCCTGCTGACCTCCACCTGCACACTGTGGAGCATGTGTGACCCCATCAAATATATTAGTCACAACATAACAGAAATCTTCTCCAAAGACAAAGAAAGTCATACCTGTTAGAGTTTTTCCTGCATTCAGAGGAGGGGCAATGACTTTGAAAAGTTTCTAAATTCAAACAGAAAAATCATCATCATTTTAAAGCATAATATTTTTAAAAAATAATCAAGAACATTAAAGTTATCAATCCTTTCGTTGATGGAGTTATTTGCTGTTGTGCTTAATACAAAACTTACTGTGAACAGAGCTATTCAGATGAATCACCAGGGAAATGCTGAAGCCACGCCCTAATTTAATAAACCCCAGCTACATGAAAGTCTTTGTCAAAATTGTGGTTTCTGATATAAAAAGCCTCTTCGGTTCAGAAAGAGCTTTAGTATTCAAAAGACCAGTAACAGAATGAAGGACACTGTCCCAGTGAGTGAGTGAGTGGTAAAGACACTGCCCACAGGGGACATCTCAACAACTGCAGCCCCAGGGAAAAAGCACATTACCTACGCCACCTCAATCCACAGACCCAAAGAGATCATGGCCAGGGTCTTCCAGAGGAATTCTTGTCTGGCTTTGGAGATAAGGTCTTACTCTGAGGGTCAAGATGGCCTATAATTCATAGCATTCCTCCCGCCTCAGCTTTAAGTACAGGGATTCTAGGCATGAGTCACCACGCCCAACATTCCCGACTAGAGAGAAACTGCCTTCTTAACAAAGACATTTATGAATACTTATTATTTGAGATATACAGAGTAGGCCCCTCGAAGTTGTTTATCTTATTCCCTTTGTCACACTAGGATAATGACTAAGGGCCCTTACAGAATCACCCTGGTGGCTCTGGACATTCAAATGCTTCAAGCCCCTTGCGGCACTTTTCATTGTAACCAAACACAAAAACTGCTTAGCACAATTAAGGCAGGTTCACAAGTTTTGTATACAACTTATTTTCATCCATCTTACTTTGTTTTTAATTGAAAATAAAAACTTTTAATACAATATATTCTGATCACAATTTCCCTTTCCCAAACTCCCCTGAGAGCCTTTTCACTCCATACCTTCTTTCTCTCTCTTTAGAAACAAATCAGAATTTTTAAAAAAGTAGAAGAAAAAGCATCTCTCTCTCTCTCTCTCTCTCTCTCTCTCTCTCTCTCTCTCTCTCTNACACACACAGCCATAAGAACACAAAATGAGAACCCATAATATATAAGCAAAATACCAGTAAGGTTGAAAAATGCCCAAACAAAGCCATATGAAACAATAAATCTCAAAAGCTGCCACTGAGTTTGTTTAGTGTTTGTGTACCCAGTGAGACTCCACTGTACTGATTGCTAGCACCAAGAAGTACACATTCACCTGTCCATTAGCATCAAGAAGCACAAAAAACTGGAGCAGACACCTAGAATCCCAGCTACTCAGGTGGTAGAGACAGGAGAATCGCAGGATGAGAGGCTAGCCAATGTAGAGAGACTCACATGACTTAAAGGGAAACAAAGTAAAAAGCTCTCCTCTGGAAGCCCTAACTCTGCCCCCTTCCCTTCTGGTCAAGGCCTTGGATGTGCCAGCCTTTACTTCTGTACTCATAGAACTAACCATTAGTGAGCGGTCGGCTCTAAGAACAAACCGCTAGCTGATTCTAACACACACTGGATGTCCATGCTTTTCCTGCTCTGCACACTGCAGTCCCTTCCCCGCTGCCCCTTCACTCCCCTCCACACTCAGTCCTAAATTAGTAGAGGAGAGGACTTTCCTCCCAACACGAAGCACTGGGGAGATTTCAGTCTTTCATCCTGGAAAACCTAGCAATTTTCAAAAGATGCAAACTGTCATTTAATGTAGACCTCTTCCCAACGAAGACAGCTAAGCCTTACACACTGAAAAAAGGAACCACGACATGAACCCACTGCCTACTATTCACGTCTCCAAACCGCTCAGTAGCAAATACCAAGCTGCCCTGCCGAGACCCATTCAAAGCAGAAACTACTCTGAACAAGAGAGGCAAGCTCAAAGCCGTGTTCCACCTGACACATCAAGCTAGAACCATAAACCAGACTGTAAACGAACAAAAGCAGATAAAATGAAACTGTCAACAGCAACATAAAATCCAGCAGCCAGTTCAATTTCTTTTAATTAACGTATTTTTCTAAGTGTGTGTGGGGATGTAGGGGTGTGTAGGTGAATGGCAGCATGTATGTGCAGATCAAAAGAGAACCTGGGAAAATTGGTTCTCTCCTTTTACCACTGAGGTTCCAGGGATCAAGGTCAGGTTGCTAAGAGCCTTTACCCACTGAGCCATCTTACCAACCCTACCTCAACAACCATTTTTTATCAAAGTGGAATGAATGCCTCAAATTAGAACTCACTTTAAGGAATTATTTTGAGAAAAACTGGACACCACATTAATTCTTCCTAATGGTGGTCCTGAAGTGGTGTGAGAACATTCTGCATGTGAGGAAGGATGAACCTTACTGAGGGGACAGTTGACACGATTAAAGCAAAGAACAGAGTCTCAATATCACCGACAGTCGGGGTTAGAAACTGACCACGGGAAAACGGTGTGACCGAAATCGAAGGTGGTGTGCTCAGACAAATGGCAACCGAACAACTGCTAGCCAAACAATATTAGAGTAAGTGTCTGGCTCCTGGCGTACCTTTGCCACTACAGCAATAAGCAGGGACTGAGAAAGCCACATATATCTGCGGTCACACCATCCAGAGACAAAAGCCTCTGTGCTCCTAGATTCTCCCAGGGAGGTGTCCTGGGAGACAGCAGCAGCACCAGGAAAGCCTCAGTATTCTGTAATCAGCAAAGTCACAGAGTAGCAGCTCACAGACTCTTGACGACTCTCAGAACCTACCACAGAACATACTCAAGACAGCAGTGCCCAACAGCACTTCATTCCTTACCACAATTATACAAATTTCTTATACCTTTTGGGAAAGTTACATAAAACACAGAACAGAACTTAAAGTTAACAGTAGGCATTATTTCTGTCTACTGTTCCCTGATATTTAAATATTCACATATGCAACTAAAGACTACTGAGGCTTAAGATGTAGCTCTGTGGTAGAGAATATACAGCACACACACAGGTCCTGAGTTCAATCACCAGCAACAAGAAATTTAAAAAAAAATACCACCTAAAAGTCCCAAGCTAAGGGCCAGTGAGTGAGATGGCTCAGTGCGGAAGGAGCCCTGGCAACCTGAGTTTAATCCCTAGGACCCATGTGGCAGAAGAATGAGAATCAACCGTCCCCGACACACACAAACATACATGTTGTTCTTGACAATCACACACATGCCTATCCACACATAAACACACAGGAGTGCATGCACACACAAAAATAAATAAATGTAATTTTAAAAAATTAATTCTTCAGAGTAGGGCATGGAGGCACATGCCTTTAATCCTGGCACTTGGGAGGCAGAGGCAGGAGGATTTCAGTGAGCTGAGATCAACCTGATCTACAAAGCAAGTTCCAGAATAGCTAGGGCTATTATACAGAGAAACCTTGTCTTGGAAAACAACACAAAAAAATTAATTTTTTAAAGTAATGAATTCAGTTCTAATAAACCAGTATAAAATTGTACAGTGATCAGATGAAACAACTATTCCAAGTTTACGGAGAGCAGCAGGACATCAGACAATGTCAAATGCGTCGAGTTAGAAAGCATCTTACCTCCATCGGGCTAATGAACTCATTCATGCCTCTGTTGTAGACATAGATCATGGCGTCATACAGACGATTTTCCCAACACATGAGAACCACCTGTAAAAGGAAGAGGCCCCTGAGCCATGCGACGCCACCATACCAACCATTTTCCTTCAGACTCTGAGAATGAAGATCTTTCTCTTCCCTAAGCTTTCTTATTCCTTCTTCTCTGGTGGAAACTGGAATTGAAACCCTCAAACCCAATGGAAGGATATTATTGCAGGTTCAATAGTGGTTCAAATAGCACAGCAGCTACTTTAATAGCCCTCAACCTCTAACTTTGTTTCTTTGTAGCCTTTCCTTTTCAACATTCAATTTACTTTTAATAATTAAAACAGGTCTTCAAAAATTTACAAACCATCTCTTTAGCACTAGAATAAAGTGACAGACAATTCCAGCCTGGAGCTCTACCTTCCTAGAACATACACTCAGCTTTGACACACATCGAAGAAGATAATAAAATGGTGTGAGTTAAGACTCACGAGAGGGTTTGGTGGGAGAAAAGGGAAAAGGAAAATTATTATATAATATAATCTCAAAAATAAAACAAATAATAAAAAACTTGTAGAAGATATTCAACTAAAGACACACACACACACCATTGTTTACAATTACAATAAACATTTTAAAGGAACTTGGCTCAGTCTTCAGCATTCAAAGTCATTCAGAACAGCATACAAGCTAGGACCTCAAGGACACCTGGCACGTGAGCCATCAAACAAAATGAACAGGACGGGTTGTGTGGGCAGAAGACGGGGAGGATGGGAAACTACATGGGAAAGGGTGTGGTGAGGATGAAGAGAGGAGAGAGGACGTTTAGGAAAGGGCAGGTGGCTGGCAGACTGACGTCCTTGTCTTCTGTTCCCTTGAGGGCTGTGTCGTAACCAAAGGACTGGAGGAGAACAGCTTGGCAGAGACATAAGTAGAAAAGCAAGAGGTATTGCTAGGATTTCCACCTGTCCCCGGAGTTACGGTCTCCTTGCCGTAACTGACACGTCTTGCCTCCCTCTGCTCCCACCCAGCTGCTTAGTATCTTCACAAGATGTCTAGTAGCTATCGCATGACAAATGGCAAACAAGACTCCTGACCCTGCCAGTTGTCCTCCAGCCACCTCCAGGAGACTGCTCACCCTGTCCATAACACAACATCTTCACAGACTCTCATTCCCTCAGTCACACATCCTCACTCCAACTTACAGTCTCGCTAACATCAGACCGAGCTGACTCCGCCCAGCACACTGCCATCCCTGGCAGCACAGTGGTTCTGCTGAAACAGCCTCATGACTTCTATACAGCACTTAGAACACAATGGGCAATTTTCCCTTTTGCTGCGAGCTCTGCTTCTGTTCATCAGGCTCCAGGCCTGCTTGCCTCGTCCCCTGTCATTTTAACACTCAAGGCAGAACCTCTTCTCCTTTTACAGTGGTTTTTACCTAAAATGATTTTCTTGTCCAAAATACATGTGTTATTGATTTCTTCTCTCTCTGTCTGAATGCCTTTTCTCTCTCTCTCTTTGAAAAGAGAGTCTTACATATCCCAGACTGGCTGTGGTCTTACTCTGTAGCCCATAACTTGAACCTCTATCCTCCTGGCTTTGCCTCCACAACCCCGTATCCTGGGATAACAGACATGCACCACCAACTCAGTTTTCCAATACCTTCCATCAGTCAGAAAGATTTTCTATAGTTAGCCAACCTCAGGCAGCCTATCTCTACTATACTGTCCTGTTTGATTTGTAATGTAACATTTGTTTTCAAATAATCTTTGGTTTGTTTACTTATCTTTCTGCTCATTGCCAAACTTCTCTCCTTAAATTTAAGCTTTATGAAGAGACACTTGACAACCAGGATGCCTAAATTCTAGATATACCCTCAGCCACAGCTGCCTGAACCCCCACACACCCTCAGCCACAGCTGCCTGAACCCCACATACAACCTCAGCCACAGTTGCCTAAACCCCACATTCGTCATCAGCCACCGTTACCTGAACCCCACACACACACCATCAGCCACAGTTACCTGAACCCAACACACACCATCAGCCACAGCTGCCTGAACCCCACATACACCCTCAGCCACAGCTGCCTAAACCCCACAAACACCCTCAGCCACAGCTGCCTAAACCCCACATACACCATCAGCCACAGCTGCCTGAACCCCAAACACACCATCAGCCACAGCTGTCTGAACCCCACATATGCTATCAGCCACAGCTGCCTGAACCCACATATACCATCAGCCACAGCTGCCTGAACTCTAGATACACCATCAGCCAAAGCTGCCTGAACCCCACACATACCATCAGCCATAGCTGCCTGAACCTCAAACACACCATCAGCCACAGTTGCATGAACCCCACATACACCCTCAGCCACAGCTGCCTGAACCCCACATATACCCTCAGCCACAGCTGCCTGAACCCCACATATACCCTCAGCCGCAGCTGCCTGAACCCCACATACACCCTCAGCCACAGCTGCCTGAACCCCACATACACCCTCAGCCACAGCTGCCTGAATCCCACATACACCCTCAGCCACAGCTGCCTGAACCCCACATAACTGGGATCTGTGAAAGGCAGATAGAGGCCTATTGGTCAGGTAAACATGATCAATGAAGGAACAGTGCTTACTCAAGGGGGCAGACTGTCAACTCACCTGCTGAATGTCTAGGCTGGTGATGTCCATGTGTACAATGAGGGCTTCCACACTATCCATTAGTTTTTTGTCTTGGAAATGAACAATCAAGTCTTTCATGACCTGAGGTGTAATTCCCACCAATTTATCACTTAAAATATATGGCTCAAGGCACTCCAAAAACACTCCTTTTGCCACTGAGTTTTCACTTAATTTGTCGTACATTTGGCTAAATAAAAGATCCCTATAACAGAAAGAAAAAAATAGTAGCTTTAGGAACATTCCAAATTTTATTTATTTATTCCAAATTTATTTGTTAAATTTAGTCTAAGTATGTCACATCTTTTCCAAACTTCAATTTACATCAGTTTAATAGAAACATTAACTTGTTCGCATCGAACTTTACATTGCAATACTGCACAAAGCAACCCTTCCCAACAATTCCTTTAGAAGAAAAAAAAATGTTGCCAAACACAGTGATGCATTCCAGTAATCCTAACACCCAGAAAGCTGAGGCCGGGTGATTATCAGTTCAAGGCCATCTTGGACTAAACACAAAACTGCCTCAAAACAAACAGAGCCAGCAAGATGATTCAGTGAGTAAGGGAGCTTGCCACCAAGACTGACAACCTGATCTCAGGTCCCACAGGGTCAAAGGAGAGAAATAATTCTGCAAGTTTTCCTTTCACCTACACAGTCACGCTGCAGTATGTTCTCCCCACTAAAATAAATACATAAATAAGTATAAAACAAATGAAGCTGACCAAGTTCAGCTGCCTGCTGAAAAACACGCTGGAGATACCGGTGAGGATCTGAGCCCAGCTCTCTGGCCTATGGCCTGTGTTCAATGGTGGGGCAACTGCTTCGGAGAGCAGTAACACTGATAGTGGGTGGTTAAGCGGGAAGACTCGATGGAGGAGGAAAAGAGTCAAAGGACCATGCACCCTGCTCCCGTTTCCGGCACCTAAACATTCCCAGTGAGGTACAGATGAGCTTCATCTCCGTCTCTGATCCTTCACTTCCCCAGGAAAACCACAAGTTCAGTAAACAGCAGAGACACTTCTGTATGAAGGGCAGGGACAATGTCGACAAGACTAAGGCTAGACCACTTGGGCTAGGACCAAAGGACAAGAAGAACCAGGCTCAGGTACGCCTATCCATATCACTACCTCAAATAAAAAGGAAACAGAATTCTACAACATGAAAATCTATTCAGCATCAGGAAGGAGATGAAAGGCACACACAGTTTCTCATCAGGAAGGAGATGAAAGGTACACACAGTTTCTCATCAGGGAGGAGATGAGAGAAAGGTACACAGTTTCTCATCAGGGAGGAGATGAGGGAAAGGTATACAGTTTCTCATCAGAGAGGAGATGAGGGGAAGGTACACACAGTTTCTCATCAGGGAGGAGATGAGAGAAAGGTACACACAGTTTCTCATCAGGGAGGAGATGAGAGAAAGGTACACACAGTTTCTCATCAGGGAGGAGATGAAAGGCACACACAGTTTCTCATCAGGGAGGAGATGAAAGGCACACACAGTTTCTCATCAGG